>LYUA01000680.1:437549-451776 GCA_002093875.1 Calopteryx splendens
CTATATCTTCATAATGGAAGAATTCCACCAAGTGACGCCTGAAACCGTTGGAAATCCACAAGGAAAGGACCCGTCAATTGTGGTATTAATTTCAAATTTAACAACGCATAATGGAAGGGACGGTAAAATTGTAATCGAAGATACACCCATTATCTATCAAGCATACTTAAATTAGAATAGATAAATCTTCATGGGCTCAATAACAAATAACACAATAAGGAAAAGAAAACGGTGAGCTATTACGGATATCGAGATGTTATGTTAATGACGAGACTTGGCCACTTTTATGTCCTTTATCGCTACGCATCTGCCACAAAATTATCCTTTCACTAAAAGATAGTCCTGTGATTTTAGAGCTTTCGAAAGTGAATTTCATTTATATGGTGATATTATTTTTAAGATTCTGTTGTTCCAACTCTCGGCAAACCTCAAAACACATCCTACTGAGGAGCCAACTGTCACGCCATCATCAATGGAGCCTAACCATTTTATTCATGCCAATATGGGTATTTCGGAGAATAATTACTTTCTGCTTGAGCAATTTACCAACAGAATGTGGAATATAGCGAAAAAGATTTTTAATGTACTGAAAATACATGTTTATAGAGTAATCCCAATTCTTTTTCCGCAGAAATTATTTGGGGTGGGGGCCGGTTAATGCCTCAACGATGGATACGCCACTGAAGAGGGATCCGTGCATAGGAACTATGCCTATTCCATTGAAGCCACATCATGAATTTAATTCATCGACTCCAGGAGCAGTCTTCCCCACCACTGCGGTTTCCAATAAGCGATACGAATAGTTGTGCCAGAGTTAGTGCTAGTGTACAATGCAAACTGGGAATGCCTACTTGCTCATGATAAATTCGCTCTACAAAATTTCTAGTACCAAGACCCTAGGTCCGGGGAATAAAGGGGTGTTGATATTTTGAGTCCGCACGAGGAGTAAATTTATTTTGATTATGTAATACAGGAATGTATTAAAGTAACAATTCCTTTTCCTGTGAGAGTAATGATGAAAAAATGGGATTCGTCAGTTCGATTTTATATTTATTTGCTGATTTGTTAAATCACACCATTAATCAATAATTTCAATAGCATAAAAATGACTAGGAATCCGGAGTTATCCGTCCACCACCATTAAATCAAATCTATTTCCACAGGAAAATTATTGGAATATTAATAGAAAAAATCCCCAGCGTACTATCCATGTTATAGTTAAGTAAATTAGTTATCAATCCTTCCGGCGTGAATGACTCATTCCTCCACATGGAAGACTGTGGCATCGGACAGTTTTCAAAATAAAATAATAACTTTTAATGCATAAGATTCCGCACTTAACAAGGCGATGGATTAAGAAGAGTGATGCAAACTATTACAAGCCGCGAAGAACCATCATATTGATTACATGCTTGCTAAAGGAGACAGCAACTATAACACTCAATTTATATATGTAGTTATTTCAAAAGAGGTTCGAGAATTTTTAACGACCTTCATATAGTACTGGGTAATCTGATAGGTTAAAGGAATCTCAGCGACACCATTACTGTAGGGTCAACATAACCTTCATCTGAAAACCACCCGCGTTTAAATAAGCACCACACTTCGATTCTATCCTTTCCTTTGCATACTACACCCGGAGAAACTTCCGCCTGCTGAATTCGGTCAAACGAAGCGAATGTCGCACGAGTCGCCCTATTTTGCTTTAGAACCACGACGTATTTATTTTAGATATTGATTATAGTTAAATTCTCAGGAAGTTTTAATCAGGCGACCATTAAAAAATGAACAATAAACATGAGGGTTAACATTTAAAATACGTACCAAGTCCTTCAACATAATTAATTTAAAACGAAACGAAGAAGAAAAAGCCCGTCTATAGTTCCTAAACATAGAATCTCTTGCAACGATACAATCGAAGAATGGATATCTTTTGGATGTAGTTTAGGAGTCTCGGAGAACTATTTACCTATAATAGCAATAAGGCGTTGAAACTTGGAAAAATCTTCGCAATTTTTCAAATTTGTTAATACAGGGTGCCGAACCCTGTGTATCGCCAGTGGGCGTTTACAAGAGAAGACGCATTAAGTTTAAACGGAATTCTGAGCATATAACTTGGGAAAATACACATGTTGTGTATATTGAAATAGCACCAGCTACTCTAACGCTCTTAACTAATCGCCTCTCTTAACGAAAATTTCAGCATCACTCTCTCGAACCGGTGGCGAAGCATCTAAGTAAGAGTTTAACTTCCAAGAGAATGCAAAAAATCGTCTGCTAGACGTTTCGATCGAGTCATCGCCAACACTGTGTCCTTGACAGAAACGTCGCAAAGAACAGGCGCCCAAAGAAAAATTATTGATCACGCTTCCTCTTTTCTTAGCTTGGTAAAGGAAATATTTCACTGCCCTCCTTTGTGCTGCTTGTGAATGCTTGTTTTTGCATTTTAATCTAATTGAATTTCCCTGCATCTTGGGTATCAAAGAGAAACCCGAGACATGCATTCACATGATTCGCTAATTAGAGTTTTGTTCAAGTTATTCAAAGATCGTCCTCGTGCTCTCAAAATTCACTCAAAACCTCCTCATCAACTTCATTGTAAACAATGAAATAGCCTCGGAAATTCTAAAACTTCGCGCGAGTACAGCTGTTGCCCTGAAAAGATAAAAGCTCTTTTTAACCATTCACGGAAACTTAATTGAAGCCTCAGTAGCTCCCTGCAGTCTTCTATTCCATAAATAGTGGACTCCACAATATAAGCCGTGATTTCATTTTTTGGCTTGCAAAATGATACCATCGCATTACATCCTCAATTAAAATTCACACACTGGAATTCCTTTTTTCGACCTATTTTGGTTCCTCCTCTCCTTTTTAAATAATAGAATACGGAAAAAAGCATTTCATCTCGAACGTAATATAAGTTTAGTCAATAAATACGCAACACATTTCACCACAGCCCTCAAGTGGGCACAATGAAAATTTCCAGCTTTAAAAAAATAATAAGAAATACATGTGGCCAAAACACTGCTTGCGAAATTCAACATTGAAGCGACACTAAACCGTAACTGTGTAACGCCTATTTTGTGCGGTTGTGTGACTTTAAATGTACTTAAGGCATGCCCTAAAAGTTTCACCGACGGAAGTCTCACCATCTTTCAGTCTCCCAGAGAATCGATTACCCTTGTTAAGAGGAGAACCCGGCATCAATTAAATATTCCCGTACGAGGTCGAATTTTCGAAACGACTCGATTAGCGGGACTGAATTAACCGTCTGACTCTCTTGACAAGGATTAACGAGAGCCTTTGTCACCTCTCCCGCCTCCTTCCTGATTTCCTTCCTCGAATGTTATGCCGCCGCCTTTGACGTAAATATCCCCTGCAAGCCATCCCGTGCTATTAGCCTTCGGGGGCTCCCATTTTCATTTAAGCGGGAGCGCCGTAGAAGTATGCAGCCCCGCATTGACGCGAACGTTTTGTGAGGGAGGGAGGGAGGGAGTTGGAGGGGGGAGAGAGCGACGGCGCAGACTGGGGCATTGGCTTGGCGCACCACTGGCTTTCCACGCCGACTACCCTGGCTCCATTCCCGGCCGCGGTGGGTGTGAGATTTTTCAGTGGAATTCCGATCCCCAGTTGGTCAGTGGACAGAACATCTGAAGCACACTGGCATCGTCCCTCGGACGGTGAAATGCGCTTCATGTAACGATGGCTCCCGAATTTCCTCCCAAGTTCACCTCTCACCTCCGTTCCAACCTGGATTCGACTATCCATCTCTCACAGTAAATAAAAATCACATCAGTTGTCTCATCTCGCATCTCAGACTAAAATCTACGACTGGTAAGAATAACGGTTCCCAAAAAAATACATTCTGTGGCCATTTGCGGCATTTTGTAGAAATGAACAACATTCATTTAATTTCTTACGTGGATACACTTCTTGAATAACCTTTGCAATCGCTGACAATATAGCCATTAAATTGATAATTAAAATTGATAAGTAATTTCCACTGATACAATAACATTACAGAAAATTCTATTGATTAACCTGTACAAGCTTAGATACAAAAGTAAATGATAATAATAGTATTTTCTATATTTCATACTGGTGGGTCCAAATTGCATTTATTTTTATTTTAAACATTTACAAGTTCATCACTAAATATCCATGCCCGATATGAAAATAGGTGGTTCGAACCCGCAACGATCAGATTTGAACATTGCCCCGCCGATAGCGAGTCCGCCCTTTTCAGTAAATATAAATAACCAGAAATATAAATGCGTATTTATCATTACAATAAAAAACCACGATGGCGAATGAGTTTTAAGAGGCCCAATTGCGTAGTCCTTAAATCCTTAAGTATTACATTTATCCGCCCGCCTCTTAGCTCCAACTTTGCCTGTGCTAAAAAGAGAAAGCAAGGAACGGAATACAAAATTCCACTCAGAGAGAATGGAAGTGTCGAGAAGGATCCCGTACTCATACACGTTGGCGCAGGGAAGATAGAGAGGGAAGGGAGAGTGGATCTAGTGAGCAGGGTGGTAGAGGGAGCGAGGAAAAAACAAAGGAATAGAGAAATAAATGGAAATAGAAAGAAGAAAGGAATGATGAGATGGGCAGGAAGACAAATCGACCCCTGCCGTCACGTGGACCCAGAGCTTCCGGAGAAGAGGAAAGGGAGGGTTAGGAGGAATTATCCCCTTTACGAGTTCCGAAGGGTTATTTTTTTATGTAGGGGAGTCCAGCGTGTTGTCGTATCCACATCCCTTCTTTCCTCTCCTCCCCCCCCCCCAACCACGATCTGCCCCACATCCCCGCCGGGGGAGGGCGCCAAGTTTGAAACGGCGTCGGAGGAAGACTCCTGACTGAGGGGTGAGGTGAAATAAATTCCACATGTTGGGTGAGAGGAGGGCGATTGGGGAGAGGGAGGAGGTGAGAGGGAGGGAGTTACGGCGGGGGAGGGAAAAGGAAAGAGGGCGTCGCGATGCCTAGCGTCCCATTCACCGTCTGGAGCGCGGAGGGAGCGGAAGGAAGGTGCTATACCGGCGCCGCCGCGGCATCCCCGGCGAGAAACGCTTCCCCGCGGGTCCGAGGTGGGAAAGGGAGGAGAGGACGGGCGCCGCATCGCGCTGCTCCCTCCGCTCGCTTCCGGGTAGGACGAGGAGGCCTGTTTCCGACCGGACCGCGGGTGACCACGACAAGGCCGAAGGACGGACACGGGAGGAAGGGATAGGAGGGAGGGCGTCAATAGGCGAGGTAAATGTCACTCACTTTCTTCTCTCCGCGCTGAGTGTTTACATTCGACGGCGTCAGGCAAAGCATAAGTGGAATGTTTCCGTGATCGAAAATCAGTCGTTGGTAATTTTCTCTTTTTTTAAAGTTGTAAGCTGAAATTGACCAACGACTACTGTTTTCTTTTTTCCTTAAAATCCAAGTGTTTGTTCTTCAGGGGGGGGGGACAATGCGTGGGGAAACACTCGAGGGGATCGCCTGCTTTCGAAAATAGTGAAAAATTCTTTTCCGCAGCCAATTTCGTCCCCACGCTCCGGGGAAATGAGTTGGTCGTGTCTTATCCTTTATCATTAGCACGGGGTCCTCGAGGTGCTTTGAAGAGGGATGCGCAGTGATTTTCGCGTATATTTGATGCCCCGGCGCGGTGTTCCTACCCCTCCCCCCCCCTCCAACCTCTGACGTTTCGTTTTTCCTTGACCTTGGCCGTATGCGGCGCCTACTCCGGTACTTCCGCAGCAACAACGTAATCACGCTAGGACGCTGTTTTGACTCTTGCTCCACGTGACTTCTGTTTACGTTTTCCTTTTTTAACGATCGCATTTGGGAATTGTTTCAAATAATGGTGTTCGGCCAGGCTTTTGGATTGGAAGCTTTTGACGTTGAGGAATGCTGGATTGCCTATAGGTGTGGATCAACTTCATTCCGAAATTTCCCCTCCACGTAAGTTCATTTTGTGCTTGGCTTTAAAGTTGATTGCATTTTAGTCATTCACACGCACATTATTGAACTCTTTTTGAAATCGCGAAACCGTTTTCGTTTTTTCCTGTACCTGTACTGAAGAAAGCGATATTTTTTTATTAACTACCTGTCACTATGTATATACAAACATTTTTATCCGGAATCAGATTTTCCTTTCTTCTATAAAAAACTCTTCTTAAGAAGATATAGTTTAAAAATTAAATCAACCTTGATTCATGCCTTAAAAACCTTGTTTCATGCCCGTTAAACGTAAACTATGCATTAAATATCGAACAAGATTAACATATCTTTTTATGCATCGTAGATGTATACAAGATATTTATTAAATATAATTTTTATTGAAACGTGACGTAATTTGAAATTTTTATGAAATTGCTCCAAAATATTCACAATACTGACCTTTCTATCCGGTTACAAAAGTTTTAGCGCGATATTTAAAAATTTCAATGAAATTCCTTCACAGCATTAACAACTTTAACTTTTTCGTTTCTTCCGGTTAAAAAAATATCACTCTCGCATAATTTTCACCTATGGCCATTCCCAGCATATTTACTTGTGTGAATCCTCCCATGGTCCTAAACGTGGAAAAGACGTGCGACACAAAATATAATATCCATGATATTTTATATCTCAAAATGCCTATAAGTATATAATAGTAAATATTGTAAAAAAGGATACTAAGACACTCATTAGAATCCAAAAGTGTAAGGAAGATTTTTGGAGACTCTAGTGAGAGATCGTAAAAAAAATACAACACCTTGTTTCTGAACACCAAAATGTGTGAGGCTTCAACTTGGTGAGATATTTCCTTTGGTGGAATAAATCGTGAAAGTGAAATTTTCCATCAGTTTTCTATCTTCCGTTCCTCGCAAAGTAGTTTCTAGATATTCTGAAGAGTTTTCTTTTACTATTTAGTTTGGTATATATGTGACTGCTGCAAATTTAAAGTGTAGGTATAAAGTTGAAAAAATGGCATCCTTATGATGCGCCATAGCAAGAATCTTAAACGGATTTCCGTAGCTGGCCAAGCAGATTCCGCTCTACCGCGCGCTTCCGCTTCGATTGAGTGAGTTGTTAACCGCCTGAGAGATCCACGGCAGAGCAACAGCGTGTGACACTCCCACGTCAAGGATTAATGAGCTTGGGGAGTGGCTTTATAATCGCCACCCTTTGGTTTACTGGTCTTGAGATTATTTATATATGATTTCGAAGCGGACGCAACCAAAATAATCGTCGCAAGTCTCTTAAACGTATTTGTTGCATTACTTTACGACGCTACCATAACTTTGTTTTAATGGCACTCAAGGAAAGGTGTCTCAATTCATTGAAGCAACACGCCTATGTACCGGTATTCAACGGAGGCAAGTAACGGAAGGAGTAGTTCAAATGATGATGATGATATAGTGCGTGACCAAATCTTTTCGAAGGTTGACAAATTCAGAACGTGCGGGTGACCTAGACAGAGAGGGTTGAATTTTAAACAAATACTGAAGGTTTAATAAAAATACGATAAAACTTTGCCTTAGGAAGAATAAATAGAGAGAAATATTAAATGACTCCTGAATTTAATGACTGAAATATAGAGAACAAGCATCTAAAATTAAAATTTTGAATTTTTTAATTTCAATTTTTAAAATATTTTGAAATTAATGATATCAGACCAAACACCATTTAATGTCATCCATACAGAATTAGTTATATTCCAACGTTTAAAACAACACCAAATGCAATCCTTTAAACAGTATTATTTAATGCTAGTTTAAATACAGTTTCAGCTGGAGTTGTCAAACGGAGGGGAGATAATGGTAATAATTAGAAATTGTGTCATTGCAATTTACATTTCTACTTAGAATAAATTATTTTATTTGGTGAAAAAAAATTAATTTTCAAGCCTCAAATATTCAGTGATGCAGACGTCCAAAGATGTATTTGAACCATTCTCCTTCTGTTTGCTGTACCTACAAAACCATAATGACTTTACCATATAGTATCCCCGCGTATTCTCTCTAGCTTAATAGCCTCTTGGTACAGATAATTGAATCTTTTTTTCTCTAACAGCTGACATCACTTTTCTCTTGCATACTCCTTCACAACTACTTACAATTTTTTTAATAGGATAGGTACGAATATTTTCCCATGGTGAAATATCTCCCTGTCTAAGTACGTATTTCACTTTCAACTTTATTTCAGGTGCCCAATTTCTTTATCCCCTTGGTCTACTACATAACTCTTTATTAGTACTCATCACTCATCGTCTTCTCTTTTCTAGTTTCTCTAACTTTTCTTTATTAGAACATAGATTCGTTGTCTATCAATACATATAATATAATTCTCTATCCATTTCCTCCAATTTCTTTATCAATAATTCCATTTTGTTCATTGCGTTGCATTTTTTCTATTTAAACATTCCTTTTTATTCCATACTGATCTTAACAGACAGCCAGTCGGTAACGAATTAATATCTACAAACATTTAGGTTAATAATACAAATCCCGATCCGTTATCATGAAAATAAGGCAATTTTAAAAAAGAAAAAAAGGAAACATTACGACTAACACCCAAAATTTGCTATCTTCCTTTATTGCAAAAAAAATTCAGTAGTATGTAATAAAAATTCTTCAGCCATGGTTACCCAAAATAAAAAGCTTATAAAATATTCAAAATGTGTTTTTGACAAGGATTTATTCAATTTTTCTAGAGGGATATGTTTTAGCAACACAGTTTAGGTAAGTCCCAATATCGTAGCTTAAACGCAATTGATCTAAAAAAGGAAACATCTGTACTGCTTTCAATTCGTGTATAATGGGCTTAAAATTTCAGCTAAAACCGTTTCAGTATTGGGGCCCTGGCACCAAAAGGGGTGACATTTTTTTATTTCAAACCCCGTCGGAATTTGCGTAAGTATGCATACTAAGTTAGTCTAGACCTATCAAGCTATGCGGTGGCCTATGAAGAACAAAAAAGTTTAACTAAAGGGAAAAGTACTGGAAAATGTAATCTGGCTCAATTAAATTTTCACCTGGGAAAATATAACTAATAGCAATTACTTTTTCAAAAACTAATCAGCTGAATTACAAGTACAATTACATTTTTTGCTCACCGGAAAAACTCAATTCTTCAACATGTCGCACAATTTTGCTTTAATGTCATGTTTATTAAAATCACAAATGTGTAAAATGGTTGACTTTTGACTGTGCCCAAAAATTATGACTAATTGTTTAACTAAAAATTTAAATTCTATCACACCCACTTAAAATGTTTACGACACATGTGGGTTTCTTGCCCTAAACTACCCAAAAACCCTAGCTTCTCGAGGGAGAGAAATGATAACATTGCATATTTATCTTATCAATTGGTTTGGAAGTACGCATATGGATCCGATAAGTACTTGTTTTTTGCGGGGGAACAGCAGCTTAAGGGAGACGACGACCTAGTATTGCAGCCTCACCCGGCGGATTTTTCGCCCGACAATCATTCAAAAAGAGATACATATGCTTCTCCCAAAATCTTACGTAAGATTATTCCAGACCCCTCCCCCAAAAAATCATACTTAATTCTTGAAGGGGTCACTAGTATTCAGAATATGCATCGAAATAATTCGTTTGGTGGAGTCTACTACCTTGTGTAAAAAACTGTACAGATTCGAAAACTGGACTTTATAGGCTTGGTGCACACCACATAAAAGCATGAAGCCGGAGCAGAAATATCAATATGGAGGCGAAAAATCAGGAAACCACATTAAAAAATACCGAGGCCATCGATAACGTTGAAATTAAAATTTACTATAAAAGTAAGTAGGGCAAATGTAATTTTGTAATTCGAGCTTATTTGTGACTTCACCTGCGTTTTTATTATTATGCAGTTCGGAAAAAGTTATAAAAGAGAAACAAATGTTGACCTAAATAATAAAAAAATTATCGAAATTAAATGAGCTGAGTTCTTTTCCACGTTTTTATTTAATATATAAGCAATGCGGCATGTTTCACTGGTTAAGAAGAAGAGAAACTTTAAAAACAATATCTATAATACACATCACGGACAGTTTTGGGGAAGGGGCGGAATTTTTTAAGTGTACAACCGAAGGGGTTGGGGTGTATGGTGTGCCAAAGGGGTCGGGTACGAGAAGTAAGGAGTAGACGCATAGTTAATGAGAGGATGGGAACGTGATGGTGATAGTGCAATAGGAGAGAGAGGGCAGAAGTCGGAACGAACAAGTGCAAAGGTCTGACAATTAGGGTAGGAGGAATAATGGGGAGGAGGAGTAAGGCCCGTTCTCGTTAAGCGCAGCGGCGCTGTTGGTGAAAATGCCTTTTCAGGGAACATTCATGAGGATGTGTGTGTATGTAGCATGAAAGTATGAAATTTTTCACTGAAGGGCCATTTCTGAAGTAAGACCTCGACTGAATGACCAATTCCGAAGTAAGTGTCGAATGAACCAAATCATTGACTCAAATAAACTACTCGGGCTTTTCCGTAATAATAAAATAATTCATTAAAATAATTAAAATTTCAGTAAAATAATTAAAATTTTAATGAACCCATGTTATTATTTAAGTGTTTTTAATATCTATAAAAATGAAGGGATGTGTGGTAATTTTGGGGTTCATCCGCAGCATTCCCCATGCATTCTTATGGAAAAAATGTTTTCCTGACCCCATGGGACACGATGGACTACAAGTAATTTTTTTTGACGCCCTTAATTCTTTGAGGTCTTAGAGAGTAACTGCTCAAATTTTGTAAAATTCAGTCAACGGGCACAAGAGTGCATCGGTAGCGACCGAACAAACATCCTCTTTTATTAGAAACTTATTCCCCACTTAACTTATTCAAATGGTGAAATCCCTCCCTCCCGTCCTATAGAAATACGAAAATATGCAAGGCCACATAAAACTTATTGCCCATTCACTTAAGTATATAACTGTTTGGACGCTTCTAGATGGCCCATATTTTGAAATTTTGATAGATTAGTACATGAAAATTGCACAATCGATTGGAAGAATAGAAAAATCCGGGAAAGTGGGCCGAGTTCGTGCCTAGAAAAACGTTCAATTCCAATTTTGAAATCATGGGATTCGATGAGGAATAAAGGCAACAATTATTGATCTTCATTATTTTTGCCATCAACCATCGCCTATCTATAGACAATATTAAAAAAAAACCCCTTCCAACACGCTTTTCTCATTCCTTCAAAGCGCACTCACTTTGGGAACTGCATTATTGTTCTTACTTCATTCGCCTGTCTGGTAATGGTTAGCACGTGCTACTAAAGCCTTAATGGGTACCATAAGGCATTTAATCGGCATTGCGTACGTTAGAGAACATTTCGCCTTTCTTCTTTCTTGAAAATCCTAACTCAGAGAAAATGGTCAAAAAGTCTTAGTAAAAACAGCGTTCAATCTTCGTTACTTAAAATGCTAATGATGTTAAAAATTCCACTCGGTCGTCCAAGCTACCCTCCACGTAGTTTACAGCTTCAGTTATTAGTGGCTTCGTCTTCACGTGAACGTAACACACAAAGGTTTAAATACAAGACGTATCTTGGCTCTTGTAGAAATAATATATATTTTTCCAGAGATAAAAAGATGGGCAGGTTCTCAAGTCTAGTGGGTAGAGCTAATAGGTCCGGCTATTGAACAGAGGGTCTCCCGTATAAATGCCCGGAGATACTTTTGGACAACCCCATATAAAAATTCAAGTAGTGTGATTTTCTGGATACCAGAATATTCTGGGAAACGGCAGGTGGATAAAAGAAAGAAACTGGCGCCCATACACTGAATGTATGAATTTTACTCCATAGGGGTTTATTCCGAATTGTCTAAACTCATCTATCAAAATCAGTCTTCCAGTTTAAGCAATTAATAATATAGAACTATAGGGCTACAGAGGTATTTAAAAACTACTATAGCTATTTAATAGCTATAGAAAAATATAGTACAGTAAAGGCAGAGCACATTTGGAAACATACGAAGGCAGTCAATGAAATGTTCGCTGAGATGATTTTTTGAGCATAAATGATTAAGTAAATTTCTTTTGACGGTCATGTATAAAATCGAATTTGCTGCCTAGGTCGAAGGAAGGTATCTGACTATAGACTGTTCAATGCAACATGCATAAGCCAATAAATACGTACCATAGTTTATAGCACCATATCCGCCTGGTCACCTACGCAGAACTAAAATCATAAATTAAGTCATTTTAGTTCATCATTTTGGATGTTTTCAACATAGTTATACAAACGGCACTTGTTTCGCATATCGGCATGGAATCTTCACGAATTTCAATTTCACCAATGTATACAAAAATAGGAGGCATGGCTAATTGAATATTGAAAATGAATATTCCGTATTCTCACCAATTCAATTCCGTGATTATTCTGAATTCTCACGCCATGCGTGGACTAATTCATAGTTCGCGCAAACTAATGCATAGAAATACCTTACTAAGATTTCTATACATTAGTTTTTCCTAGTAAAACAAAGGAGCTGGGCTACCGATAAAACTCAATTATAATGCATAAGTACGCAATTCATAAGCCGCTAAGCCCCTTCTTCGCACAGATCATAAAATCTCTTCTTCAACCATCCCACCAGTGTGTTCCCATTTCTATGAGCTCCAATGGATTTGAGGTCTCATTGCACACATGAGAAACAGATCTCGTGCTCCTGAAAGACGCACTTCATTTCCTTGTTCACACAGCGACAATTTTTCTTCCCTTCCCCACTCACATCTACAAGACGCCTTTGCTGTCTGACTCTTTGATCGCACGTCCGAAATTCTAGCCCTTTGGAAAGCAAACGGTTACCGAACTGCCTCACTTTCGCGCGCGTGATTGTAGCCCCCACATCCTGTAGGATGTTGATGTAAAATAAAAGGGAGCCCTTCGAGGGACATTCGAAAAATGCAAGGGTGAACGCGAGAGAGCAGTGCACGTGGGAGTAGATCGAGACCAGGAAATGGGGATGCAGATGAATACAAAATGGGATTTGGGAGGGGGAGGCGTGGGGACGGGAAGGGGGGTCTGGGACGGAGAGGGGAAGGGAGGGAGGTAATGGGGGTATGGGGTGAAATTGGGCGCAGAATGAAAAATGGGAGAGGGTGAAGAGGGAACGATCCGAGATGCATGGAGCGAATGCGGATCGAACAAAAGAAAAACAAAAAAAGGTAGAGTTGTCGACGGGAACCGGGAACGGGTAAAGAAATTTTCGAGGAAGGAAGGGAAAGGGACATGGTTTCCATTAGGATGAACTCGCAGGGAAGACGAGGCCGGAAGATGACGCACACACGAATGAAGACCTGAGCAGGGGGTTCATTAAGAGTTCATGCATGCTGAGATGACAACACGCTGGAGATGAGGGAAACTGGAAGTTTTAAAACGGCTTATTTTTTCAGGAAATGGCTACAGGATCGAGAGGAGAACCACACCAAAAAATACCAATGAAAATAGTCAGAATGAATAAATAATAATGAAATCAAAAGTGGAGACTTTCGCGAACAAATTAATCTCATTGAGATGAGGTCTAGGGGCTCATTATTGTCATTTTGAGGAATAAATAGAGCCCCCGGTTGCTTTAGAATTTTGAGATGAAAAATCTCCTAAAGTATTTACAAGGACATATAATTACACTTTACACGACTCTTAGGTAAATAAAATAATTTTAATGAGATTTTGATGGTAGAATGAATGCAAGAGACTAGGGACTATATATATATATATATGAATAAGGCGCTTGATACAAAGAGAAATTTTAGTGGAGAGGAGCGGGGTCTATGCGGTAAATTTTTGTGGCGAGGAATACGACAAATTTGAAAGAGAACGAGAGAGTGAACGTGATTCCGTATATCGGGAAAGAAAAACGTGATTACATTATACTAATAACAGTGAGAATGAAATAAACCACGATCTACACAATTTTCACGCAGGGTCCCTACACGCAATTAATGCGCATTGTAAAAATGATAGAAAATCGCACGAGGCAAGCTTTGAGACTGAATAGAAAACTAGATAAGTAGCATATTTGCTTCACAGCTAAAGCAAAAAAACTCCGACACGCACGTATGGGCTTTCGTCACATACGCTTTACGATAAAAAAGGAGGCAACAAATTTAATTTTATCAAGAGCAGCAAGATGGCTAAACGCCATAACTAAATTGAGGGAGTCAGAAGGCATAGGAATATAAGTGGAATTTGTGATTTCCAATATATATATATATATATATATATATATATATATATATATATATA
>LYUA01000680.1:482396-497559 GCA_002093875.1 Calopteryx splendens
TTCACCGCGGCCATAGAATCATGGCGTCGACGTTGCGAAAAATGTGCACGACTGCAGGGAGATTACGTCGAGAAGTAGCACAAGTTTCATTGTTTTTAAGGAGAATAATTAGTTAGAAAAAAATCTAAGGCCTCATAACTTCAATGCACCTCGTAAAATTGCAACTGAGATATGATTTTGTCACACGTAAACCTTTTCCAAGTTGAATAAGTTTACAAACATATTTTCTCTCCAGTTTTCAATGTAATGCATCTTTATTCTGTTGAATGCTATAAAATAATAAAAACCATACGTTTTTAATCATGATGCATAAGCAGACATTTCATCTTATATGCCATTATGGACCAATTTACATGACAATTCACAGTTGTAGAGTAAATAAAATTGTATATAAAAAATTAATGTCTTTTTAAAATAGAAGATCTGTCAGATTGTTTTCATCGTAATGGATACCACCCATCACCGGATATCAATTATAAAGCATCACGCATAAGAGTTTCAATGTCGCGACTAATATAAACCACATTTTTTGTTCCCCAGAATTATCTTTCATGTTGGAAGCACGCTTATGCCATTATTTACGATCACTATCTCGATGATTGTTGCGAAGAAGTGAGGAAAACAACTCAAAACCACTTCAATCGAAAAGTTAAACCACGCGACTTAAAAGATAGAAGAAGCGCACATTAAATGCTGCGAGAACACTCAAGAAGGCTTCGACCCAGTTATATCCGAAGAGAAAGTTAAAAGTTAACGTCGTTACCTGCACAAAGGATGTAAATAAATTCAAACTGCGCTCGGCACAAAAGCAGAAAACTTACGTCATTTCCCCGGCAACCGATAATTTTAGCGGCGTACATAAAATGCACACAATAGTCGACGGAGTTTAACAAGTCGGTATGCAAAAGCGTTCGAAGGTAATGGATTTTTCATTAGGGGAAGAGCCTACACCACGCACCTGGCACGGAAATCAATGCGGTCGTCTTGGATACCTGGCTTTGTTAGGGGAAGTGCTAAGCCAGGTGGACTTGTTTACGAAAACCGTCAGAGCGTCCTTTCAGATCAGCCGATTCGGATGCAAGATCGCGAGGGGCCGAGAAGATATGCTAAAAATAAGTCGATAGGATTAGGCGCAAAGAATACGACCAAGTTATTGCATTGCATTCACATGCTTCTCATATTCCCAGCGTCGTGTTTACCAAAAATATTTCCACTGTTCTTGGATACCTGACGACCATTGATTGTTTTTTTTTCGATAGAATTCCGCCCCTCCTTCATGAGAATGAGTGGACCTCGACATCGGTCTTGACGACAGTGGGACGGTCCTTTCATGCGAACGATAGGAACTGACGGGCATTGTCGGAAGAGACCTTCAACGTTTACCAAAAATACTTTGACGTTATCATTCGCACTGACCTCTAATTAATTGCCTAGGAACGAAATTATTCACTTTCATGGCGGGGGTAGGTCGATTTCGAGGGCGTTGTCCCTGCCCCAGTTCATTCGCGTTTTAGCGTCAGTTTTCGACCGCACCCCAAACGTCCCGGAGGTCGGACCCGGCGAGGCGGCACGTTAATTCCGCCCTTGGAAGTGTGAAAAGTGTCTGGTTTTCAGCGGATCAATCCAGTGCCCGTTTGGATTCGGATCCAAGGTGAGTAATACGGCAATTGATCATTCTGAGTGACGCACATGCATACCACAATTAAAACGATATTTTCAATTGAAAATTTTCGTTATAATCCCTCACAGTTCCGTAAATAATTTGTTTTCACCGCATGTAGGTCTCGTTCTGTATGTTTTAATTGAAAAAAAAACTAAACTTAAAACTATTTAAAGATGACTTTATCTATTGAACGACGTCCACTAATCCGGGCGTGGAGCGACGGAAGTCCATGCTGAAGAATAAACAAAAATAGTACCTTTCTACTACATTTAAAAAAACTAATAATTCCAGAGTTTCGGCTCTCTTGAAACTTCATGATAGTTCCACGAGCCGAAACGCGTGTAAAATTGACTTTTTTACATTTATTGGAAAGGTGTTATTTTAATTTATTCTTTTTAATCAATTTAAAAGGGGACGCATTCGCTTTAATAGTCAAAAATAAAAGTGTTGAGGTAAACTCACTGCAGACGCAAGCATGAGCACACGCGTGAACAAAGAAATGGAACTTCGCGCTTTTGCGGTTTCTCTAACAAAAAAATTTAGATTAACCCGCCTCATAATAAGTCGTTAAAACAGATTACAGTAGAGACTTTGGGAAAATGCTCACAAAAATTAAAATTCTAGTTCCTGCGAATGATATAAATTAAGTTTCGTGCGTTGAAACTGGAGGAAGAGGAAAGAGACTTAAGATAATTATTTTCAACGGGTTTTCAAATGTATATGAGAAAATTCGCCAACCGCGTGCGAGCGTTAGGCACTGGCCATCCTTACATTTCAACTCCTCACAGGCAACAGGTCCAAAAACAAATTTTTAAAATTTTAAGTTTAATATAACAGAGTGAGTGCGTCATTTTATCGAGAAGAGTAAATCCTAATGGTACATAAAATATCCAGACAAATACGTATTTATGCCAACTGTATGAAGTATACGAGATTGTAGCTAGGTAAAAACAATTCATAAATTTTCAACTCAAAATTAATTAAGATGACAAGCTATTTGTTTACAAGCACCTTCTCTTCTACCTTGATTATTTAATTCTATACATAGAAAAAACAGCCTTTGGTTGAATATACATTAAAAATTCTCTCTCTTGGATTAATGCCCTAAACCAATATCTTAATATTTCAATTCAATGAGATAGCAAAAGCTTACGTATCAGGGACGATCGCGAAATAAAACATTTAAACGCTGGAGATAATGAAACTAGTTGGTACTTTAAAGCGTTTTTTACGTAAATAACCAAATGGCCGAATTATCAAAAAATTCTAACAACGCATTAGGTGCTACATTCCTTAAATCGCTTAACAGTCATGAATCTTAGCACATGCCTCTCCTGATGAACTTTAGGGTCATCAGTGTCGCAGGGTGGTTATCCCATGACAAAGAGTGGTTTTACAATTCCGCTGCTTTCCATTATGTTAAGTAGTTGGCTGTATAAAATATAATGCTGCACAAAACGGAATTCTAAATAAAAATTAACAGCCATACCGCTTTCACTTTCGGGAAAATAATTTAATACTCCTTCCTTGATATCCTATGTAGGTCGAGTGGACGAAAAACTCGATAATACTTCGCCCATTCGTGACCTCACCCACGGTATCTTGATCAAATAATCTGTGAGCATTTATTTTGGCTCCACCCGAACAGTTACCAATATCTATATTTTAATGACTAATGATTACAATTTATAGATCCAAATGCGAGTCAACACTGCGAAATATTTTTATTCTTCTGTTGGAACGCATCCATTATCAAATTCGATTCCATGAACTTAATCCTCGAAAATAATAATGAGTTCCCAATTCAGGCATTCGAATTAGGACTGAATATGCCGGTATAAAGTAGGCAATTTAATAATTCAGATTCCTAGAATTCTAAAAAAAATCAAGAATTCAATTAATGAAATTTCACTACTTCGAAAAATGAAGCCAAAAAAGCGTGCCTTAAAAAGTTTTTTAACTCACCGCTTCACTAAGGTAAATGGGAATTCCGGAAAATTGACCAATTAAATCACAAGAGTTTTCGACTTTCAAAAGTCACTCCTTCGGTCCACTTATGAGAAAACGGGGAAGGTTGATAATTTTAAATGCCGATAAACCATTTAATGGAGCCGTTTAAGATGGGTTGTATAATAAAATTGCATAAAACATTGTGCATTAAAGTCATTCTTCCTATAATATATAATAGAAAAAGAAAACACCCAGGCGTAATTATCTGTTCTTATAGTGAAATAAGGCGCTGCAATTTATCAAATCAGGATTACACATTGGAAGCTGAAAAAATGAAATATTTAAATAGTATAAATTGTATCAAACACCTTTACATCTCCATATTACATAGAATAAATAATAAGGACAGCATTTACTCAAATAAAAATCGAATAAATTCCTTCTCAAATGTTATAGTTCACACAGGTGGGAAATTCAAATGATATCTCATTATACCATTACAATTTACTTGCCAATCATTTGAGTTACACTTATCTTAAAATTGTACGTTTTATATTTTCCCAAGTGCTTCTGAGATACAAATAAAAGTTGGATAACTTAGAAAATTAGGAGCTAACAACCTTAGATTGACGCGCCTCAAAACAATGGAAACTGAGAAAATGTCAGCTTTGAACCAAAATTGAGAAAAATCTCCAAACATGTATTTATGCCAGTAAATTACAAGACAAGTTTAAAAGTACTATAAGACAATTTGAGAGTAATTTTCGAAAAATACTAAAATGATTACAATGTTGTAGAACAATATTAAGTACGTTTCCCTTAAAATAGGTTTCATTCTCAAAATATACCAATAGGTATTACCAGTTAGATTTCGATATTTTTCCTCAGTCTAACTAAATATGTATCTGGTTTGGTCTCTTTAATGTGTAACAGAACCTATAAAATTTTGAGTAGGCAGGGAAAATTCCTTTTTATGGTCCAGAAAAATGTGTTATGGGTTTCATTAAAAAATAAGTATTTTTGAGGATACTTTTTGGGGATCATTTCATTCGGTCATGAGTTTTTCCGATATAACTCATTTTTTCCGGGGATATTTTTTTAGGGAACTGACTTCAAGTCCAGCGACCTCTTTCTGCGTTCTTCTTTTCGTGACCTCATTCTTTAATGGCATGTTCTCGGGCACCGATTTCGTTCTCTGGCATTCGTTGCATAGTGCGAAACAAATTGGGATTTTTCCCTGAATTTTTTTAACGTGAGGAGATAAAGTATGAATTAACTGCAAGTCTTGAGCTATTTTACTACACTATTTTCTCTTCAGTTTCAATAAATTCGAATTTGAAACGCCAACCTCTGGCTATTGAGAATTCATGCAACAAATTTACTGATAAGAGTTTCACTAATCGCTAAGTCTGCGTAATAATTAAGCATTTTTCAAGTGGAACGCTTGCGTAATCTAATGATGAATCCGAGTGATGAAGGTTGCGCTCATGACAAATACAATGCATGACAGCCCAGTTCGTTTTGCCTATCCATCCGTCAAATCCATCCTAACAGAAGTGATGGCCTGTGAAAGCAGTACGATAGAGACGGGACCCATCCGGGCCACGGTGAAATCCTTGGCTTCCGCCTCTCCTTTAACAGCGCATCAATAACCAAACACAAATATCTCCAACCGGGGAAAACTACAGCCATACGTGGCAGCTCTTGCCAAATGGTGACAGTTAGTAAACTATCTCTGGAAAAATATCTACCAGAGTGATCCCTCGCGAGAGATATATGGAAGGAGGTAGCCCTGAAGGAATGGCCACTTCTTAACGTCACCTCGTACAGCGGTGGTGGGACACCACTAGGCAGAGAGAAGAATGACACTCATAGCCAGGTCACACTCCAGACGCCCCCACCTACACCCAAGCCGGTTAGTTTCAGGATACAATTATTCGTGAGAACCGAAAGCGGTACGGAAATAGGGAACTGGCAACCACCCTGAATGAGTGAAATTAATACGCCGTGGAGATTAGCATCATGGTGCTTACAACTGTACCATAGTTTAAACTTTGTTTTAGCTGTGATTGTTCTATGGTTATACGACAAACTTGCGTGTGAGCTTTATCCTCACCTATCACACCTGGAAATGGCTAACATAAGATATTTAAGAAAGCAGCAACGAATGAACTGAAGAAAAAGGAATTACGCAAAGAATTACAACCTTGTATGCGACATTTATAAAATTTTGACGCTCATAACTGAAGTGAGAAGTATCACAATTAATTATAGCCCCTAGTTTTCAAGAAACTATATGTTCTTTTCAATATCTCGTTTAAATTCCTTCAGTTGGCCTCTAGCATGGCAGAAAAACGGAAGATGCGGTGACTTGATATACGTCATTTTAATGCAATGATAAAATCATATCAACCAAAATGCAAAGCAATTGGACGATAACTGAAATCACACAGGTAGCGAGTTCAGTATGGTACGGCGACACTGATTATACGATAGGCTGAAGGCTTTTTTATGACTAAAAATCCTTTTTTTTAATTTAGGAATGGAGTCGGAAAATTGACAGGCCAAACACTCGTCACCACTGAAACATATTTTTTAATGAGGAAAATGCAGCCATGACTTTTAATTCGTTACATTACCAGAAAAGATAGCAATCAGTAGCAAAAAAATACCAACCCAGCAAAAACGTAGCATAACAATCATAAAAGAACAAGATAAATAGAAAAGAAATAACTAAGGAATAGAACAAGCAACACTATCATTATTGTCAAAAGAGAAAAACTCATATTTTCAAAAGTTTGAAAACTAATTCGATGGAAATAATCGTGATTTAGGTATTGTAATGACGTCGATTATCATTGAAAAAGTACGACATACAATAAAATTGTATCTCGGCTTCAAAAAATATCCAGTAAGGATTCTAAAATGATCCAAAAATATTATTTAGAGACGATGTTCAGGTGGTTTCAACCTTATATGAAATTTTTATTCTACCATTCCAACTATTCCGGTTTCTGAGATTTGCTGCACACGGATGAACAGACTTGCCTAATCCAGTTGACAATTTGCAACACGTTTGCAAATGTTTGAAAGTTAGTTCCCTAAAAAATTCCTAAATTTTAGTTTCCTTAAGCAGAGTTTAGTTTTCCTTAAGCAGGGTAGGCTTAGTTTCCTTCTCGCAAAACAACGATCAAAATTAATTAATTAAAGGAAAGCCTACTGCTCTAATTATGAAGGAATTCCTTAAGTTGGTTAAATGCTAAATTAGAGGAGCATGAAATGCAAATACGGCGAGCTACCCAAAGAAAGATGTTATTTCTAAATGAATTCACGAAAAAGAATTTTGGAGAGAGGTCGAGCTATTATCCCAAGCCGACGACTTAACACCGATGACTGGACGTGATAGCACAGGGTTTGAGGTTATCACACTGGATCTCACTTCCCTGTTACGTGGAGTACTTCTGTGCAAAATATGAGACCGCATGGGAATTTCGTTAAACTGCCGCATTTCACGCCATCCATCTAGTCTAGATATTGGGTTAATAAATCATCCTCGGCCTTTCTGTTTACTTAAGGTAGGAAAAATTAATTTTCAAATAAAATCGAATGATCGAATTACTTTCACTCCCTTGTTACCTCTAAAGTTTCAGGTGCACTGGCCTCAGAGACACAAGGCCGTGGAGATCATAAATTTTCCATCGTTAATTAAGGCAATTTCCACGTGCTCTTGCGCTTCCTTGTCGTGGCTAGAGACACATAATTAACTCCCCATCCCAAAGCATCCATTCCCCTTCCGTAGCTGAGGCCCTGGATCCCAACCTTCTTCCTCTCTTGGCGTATTTCCGTCATTTACTTAAATTGGCCATTAATCAGTTGTGCAACCCTAACCCAGTTAACAACAAATACCATCCAAAACTCTCTTGAAGAAATCACAACATGCCGAAAAATTCCAGGCTTTCATTAATTGGGTTGCAAAAATTGAGTGCACATTCAAATTTAACGTGACATTTATTTTAGAAAAATGTTTGATAGCCGCGTTTTATTAAATGTTGCTATCCAACCAAGAATAAAAGAAAACAATTGGGAAAACAACGAGCTCTATAGAAGATCCTTTCCAAAATTTTAGCAACATTAGGATGAATGGTAAATCTAAAAGGTGATGATTATGCAGTTCTGAAAAAATCACATGTAGGGAGGGACACTTAAGGGTGTAACATTTTTTTCTCTTTCCTTTCACAATATAATATTCCCTAGCTCCTTGGTTTGACTTGATGAACCTATACAAATAGCCTATATGGTGAATATTTTTGGCATAATCACGGGATAATACCTAACGTTTAATTTATAAATAAATAAAATAAATCTCCAAGAAAATTTTTCATCCCAAGAATAAAGTATACAAATTTTAACGAGTGTGTGCAGTTTTCAATTAACTGACTAATATGAAGCAAACAAATATTTCTAATCCTGCTTAGGTTACTATCCTGCTTACCTACTTGACGAAAAACTAGCAGAGAAAAATGGGAAATAATATTGGGCAATGCATTACAGAGAGGCGCAGAGTGGAGCCAACTGATTCAGATGTCGTAAGTATCGTAAGTTATCATTTGCTTTGGTTTTGATACATATAATTTGGTTTTGATACATATAATTTGATACATACCACTCAATGAAAAAAACATATTTGGGTACGCTACCAATACTTTCTGTGAAACTAAATAGAAAACATCCTAAAATGCTTCAATATTAAAAATTTTAATTCAAATGAATTAATAATAATGCTAATCAAAATAGAAAATCCATTAAATTCTAAATTTTCATTAAATAATTATTTGAAACGTAGGTTCTATTTTTGAACATTTTCCAGTAAACCTACGTCATCTTCCAGGAATATCACGAGGGAAAAGAATTAAACGTTTTTATTAAATAACCCTGAATCCATTTCTCAATTTAGAACGTTTTAAATTTGGTAAAGGTATGAAAATCTCAACTCAAATAATGGACAACATCTTTTTCCATGAAATTGGGCAGTTTCGTCTTCTTGGGCAGACTAGTTTTCACAAGTTCCAAGTCTACGTATATGACATTTTTTTGCTGGACTGAGCCATTCAAGATTGATTCTTCTGGAGACAAAAAGTCCCATTATCAGCTAGGTATGCCGATAATGGTAATTTTTGGAATGGGATAATGGGAATCGCGTCTAATTTATAACGTATCGCCTACAAAAAAATCGAATTTCTACTTCTATATAAAACAAGATTGCATCGTGGCGCTATTCCATCATATTTAAAAAACATATAGGTGTACTTAAGGTGTAAAATATATATTTTTAAAATTTTTAGTATTGCACGATATGAAATAATTAAAATGATCCTCTTGCATCTTAAACTGGCAAATTTTCTACCCTCAATCCGAATCACTTCCCCAAAATAGATTGAGATCACCTGTCATTTCGTGTGCCTGCCAAAAGTTGAATGTGTAAGGTATGATTCTCTATAGAGGTCTGAATATGCCGGTCTTGGTCCTAGCCTGTGGAGGGGACATTGCCCTTCTGTCGACAGGTCAGTCGGATGAATAAATGGATTTTTTTTATAATTAATGTTCTAACATTTCGTACGTTTTCTTTACAATCTTGAAATACGTATTTTCCGACATTCCTCCATTTCGTCGATGTCGACGAATTGCTTTATGTTCACAACATGTTAATACTTCTTTAAAATTAAATAAAAGGACTGACTTTTGCTCTCATGTTCCTCATTTATTGTTCAAAAATTAAAAATTGGCTTAACATTTTCATATTCCTTAATTTTCTATTACAATGAATACGAATTGATATTTCAGGATATTAAGAAAATAATAATTATTTGAAGAATAAGTGCATTAAATTAACGAAATTTATAACAATGAAAAGGATATTATTCCTTATTTTTCCCTAAGCCTATGATCGGTCGGTCAAACGTCAACAACCTAGGGTTCGACACCTTGTAGAGACCAATGCTAGTTACCACACAAACCACTTATTACAGCTATTGAAGCAACGGTCAAAACTAAAGAGGTGCCGTTACATAAATGCGTATCTTACAAAATATTATTAAAAACAACTGCCTAATTCACTCGCTCCCAACGTGTACTTTTGGTAATGTATAATACCTAAACCGTTTTAGAGTACCATTCTCGTGCTTTAGAATTCAGGATGGCATCGCTGGCGAGGTGGAAATTCAAAAATTGGGCGTATTTCTTTCGGAAACCAGCGGCAAGTAACTCGAAAATATTTTGAGAATTCCTCTTTGAAAATGACGAAATAATTAATTAAGCGATGGTGTAGTATCCTGTCCAAGGCCCGAAGAAAATGCCGCCTCCCCATTCGCTACAGTACGTACAGTTTGTACAGCCCAACAAGTTTTGTCCTACCGTTCTTAGGGTTCTGGCTTGACAATGTGCCATCCCTTTCAGACAATCAGATATTTATATGCCTTGACCCAGACCATATCTCTAAAACTGGCGAACTATTTGCAGTGATTTGGCTACATATTTACGATAACCAAATATTTACGTACCTCAGAACTTCATTTACGCGTCACAGGCACAATTTAACACTTCAAATAGCACTTTCAGAATAGAAAAACCGGACAAGTTCATGAAAACAATTACGATATGTCCATATATTATCGTTCATAAAATGCAAGTGAAAACAAACGGATTTCTTCCGTATCTTTCCAAAGAGGCTTACGAAAATTATGAAATCCTTAAGATTGCTTCTTAATAATTTCAGTCAAAGGCGTCGGTAGGCTGTTGCCCACATGTGTGCATGGTATACCTTTCGCATGGCCTTAGGCTTCAAATTAATACAGGTCTGACGAAGGCACTTAAGCCGGCCAGATTCCGCAATGCAAAATTCTGTACCGAACACCAAAAGCAGCCTGAGTTAATAACAACTTCATCATATCAATTGCTCATCGGATCAAGAATTCTATTACCCATGCTAATTGTTCTGAAAAATTCATCTCAATTCCATCGAGGAATAAGGGTCACCAATAAAAGCACCTACCGATCGGTGATGCTAAGAACCACTCCGTGACCTCAAGGCAAAGCTGCACTGGCTGTGGTACGGGTTCCAAACTGTAGAGGCTGTCGAGTAAAGGTAATGGTGGCAATCGTGGCAATGGTTTTTCTGGCCCTTGAATGTTGACGAAGACCCTCGGCTTACGAGGCAGTCGAGTTCTATATAAAATTCCAAAATTTTCACCAATTACAATTCAGATATTGGTTGGTATGGGTTGGTAACCTTTCAAAAATTAATAAAACTAATACTTTTTACTTTGGCTCAGATCATGCATTTGGTCGTACACTAATGAATATAGAAATACCTTTCATTTTTGCCGTATCAACAGAAGTAAATCCAAAATGTTATTTCTTGATATATTAATTACATCCTAGGATAGCTATCACTCTTTCACACCATTTATCGAATGTAGTTTCCATTTGCTATTCCGAAACACCATCTTTTCTTGCGGCAATAAAACTTTATGTGAAGAAAGAGAGTTAACAATGCAACAATCTTACTGACTACATTTACACGATTTACACTCATAAGGACCATTCACAACTGACCACCGTAAATGCGCCGTAAGTTAACCGCTCTTGCTACGAGGTGGCGGAAGTGAAATGCTTGCAGTTTCCATTGGTAGAAATTTTGAAAATACATATTTAGGCGCAGGAAAACATTTTAAATTCATTTGAACCAGTGCAGTGCGTTACACTTATTGAAAAATCACATATTAATCCTGAACAATTTCCCCAGCAACTTATATGTGCAAAAGGAATAAAATCGGCTTTCTTATAAATTCTATCAAAGTGGAATACAATAGCAAGTACCTAGGTACCTACCTACTTGAAAATTAATTGAGGAGTATTCATCTTCTCAAAACTACCATGTTACTATTGAATTCTGATAGCTTCACAACACAATTCTCAAGAAACACTGGTCATACGCTCTAATTCATAATTCAAACTATTTCATAATTGATTGTACTATATATATCCTTTTATCTGCCATAAAATTTGGTTTTCATATTTACCAGAAAACTCAGCACAAGAGTTTAAAGTTTATAAAGCTGAGACTTGTAGCCAATTGAAAAATCAGTTCACTGATATTTTAGCAACCTATGAAACTCACATTGCTTTATTTTAGTTCCCCATTAACTTTTGATGAGAAGCACTTCTAATGCCCAAATTCCATTGATATATTCGATATTTTAAAAATACCATAGATCTGATCCAATTCAGCTCAGGTTTTTATCAGATTTCATTATGTATATTATCATAAAAATAAAGTTTACAACAGTTTTGTAAAAACATATAACAACTTACTTCTTAATGCAACTGCTTGTTGTTTGCAGGAACCGCCATGGCTAAAGGAGAATGTAAAAGAGCAGGGATCTCCAATCAAAAGAAAGAGAAGCTGTACAGACATATATGCTCTCATTTTAATGATCATATATTTTTTGATCCTGGTAAGTGTGGTAAAAAAATTTTTAATGTAATATTTTATAAAAATGCTTTTTTCATAACTGCTTGCTAGAAGGTTCATTTCCTCATATCTCAACACCAACACAAAATGTATTTAAGAAAATATAAAAATGATATAAAAAATGTCTCCCATAGGCCTTATATTAATTGAGACACTAATTTCTACACTTCAGCCCTTTGAATTTTTCTAAATGGAAGTTTTCTTATCAAAGAATAATTCAGTTGATGCCTACTCAATGACAACTCCACCCTTGACTTTCTTTTTACAGTCGGTTTTTTTTTCATAGACTGAAATTTTCTACCCAAACTCATTATGATGAGGGTGTGGTTGTCCAGTGTGTAAACCACTGGGGGGAGGCAGGTTTAATTACTGATGATGCCTCTGGGCACCCTCAGCTTCACCCTAGCTGCCTGATTTTTTGGGTACCAGATCTTCATGTAAAATGCAGGTGGCACAAGGAAAGGAACTGGCCACCCTACCCCGATGTGTGAATTTCACACATAATTGGGCTTAGTACTGGGTGACTTCTAGCCTCACCTATCAAATCAACCTTTGAGTTTATTACATTTTTTTTCTTCATTAAAATAAATAAAGTAAGGTGCATGTATGTCTAGCAAAAAAATAGTTATTAATATCCAGAATGAATGCGAACTGGACTCTAGCCTTCCTTTTACCAGTGCGCAACCTGGAATCTGGCTTAGGATTTCAAATGTGACAGAAGCTTAGCTTTTTATATGAATCCAGTTTTTTTTCCTGATCCAGCTGGATTCCAGCATTCATAATCAGCCTGGTATCTGAAATCCAGCGTGGATTTCATAACTTCTCATACACACAGATCATAAAATCTCTTACATCCAGCTGGATTAGAGTCTGCTTTCTTCAGCTGGATGTAACCAATCAAATCCAGCCAAAAATCTAGGCTAGAATACAGCTTGAATACTATTTGGGGATAGCACAGTATATTTTCCTTTCAATGGTCTTCAAGGACTTTGGGAAACTCCCAACATTAAACAAGTGTACATGTTACCTACTTATTCATTTTTATGTTCATAAAAAATAAGAGCAGTAAAAGCCTATTAATCTAAACCAATTGGGGTTAGAGGTTACATGGATTAGTGAAGAATAGTGCTTTTTGTAAAATTTTATTAAATAATCAAAAAATTACCCACTTTGTTTTAGGGATTATCATTTATTTTTTTCAAATTCAAAAAAACTGCAGGAATTGCTACAACAGTAACTTTAGTGAGTCATCTGCTAATGTTCATGCACACATGAGAAATCTGGCTTCTTCTGGCTAAGAAGTCCATTAAGAATACCTCAGTAGATTAACTAGCTAAAGAACTTGGCAGGTAACATGGTGAGATAAAGTTAGTGCTGCTCAGGACAGTGCCTCATTTTGTTAGCACCCTATTCCCTTCCGCTGTGTTTTTTCAATACACCTGTGATATTTATTTTTACTCCATTCGGGGTAAACTATCCTGGTTCACCGACCAGAGCAGTAAACCAAAGTGCAAAACCCTCATTACCAAAGCAGAAAACCCTCATTACTACACAAGTGGTTGGAAAATTGAAGATCCAAGTTTGAACCCCAGTTTAGACAGACAAATTTTTTTCACAGTGAAGGTTTATCACATTTATGTATATTTTTTCATCACATAATACCTTTTTCGACATGAGTTAGTATTGTAACAAGTGGGAAAACTGGGTCACTATTTCTGTAATAGAGTGCTTTCCAGTGATTAGTGTGCTGACTTGTGTCAACTCTCACTCTGGGTTGGAAAGATAGAAGCTTTAAGGTGCAGTAGTGAACTTCTTTTCTCTTTTGCCAAGTCACTTTGACTCTATTGTAGCAAGAAAGTACTAACTACACAATTTAACTGGAAACACCCCATATTGGTACATAAATGTGAATCCATAAAGATTCAGATTTGGTGAAAGGTACCAACATGTGCAGATTTTTCGGTGGTGGTGAGGTATTATTGCCCTCACTTGAGGTCATAGGTTTGATCCCTACCTAGGTGTTTTTCTCTACCAAGATCTTGGGTGTTTATAATAGTCTTTGCTATATCATGTTCATTATGATGCATGTAATTGGGTTAGTACCTGTATGCACAGAATATATATCTTTTTAAACATGTCCAGACTGGCGGGGATTTGGTGTAAAGTATTTAAAATAAATGAGTTTTTCTGCACTTATCCCTTTTAAAGTTAAAAAAAACTTTCCCATTTCAGATTGCATTGTCTGGGCACTGCATTTCCAATGGAGACATTTATCGAATTTTGAATGGGTATGACAATTGTGGAAATGTATGTGGAAGAATGACTCCACAGGAACTAAATTTCTCTGATGTATTTTGTGATGAAGGTAACAACAGTGACAAAAGGTAATATCAATACTTTTTTTCATAAAGTAAAACTGAACATTAGGCACTGATGGTTTAATATGTATTTTTTTTTAGGTTTCTACTGATAAAAGGAGTGGGTCGCTTGATTATTAAACCATCCTCAATAGAGAGAAGATGTGTATCCTCATGTGATGAATATCCAGACTAGTAAGTGAAGTTGCTTCTGGCATATAATAACATAGTCAAATGCTGATGACATATTATGAGATTATATAACATCCTGATCTTATAAAAAAAATACAAAACCTCAAATATCAAGAATTTTTAAGAACAGTGCTTCTAATGGGGGTCTTGTAGTTTAGCAACACAAAATAAAATAGTAATTACAGCATTATATACTTGAATACAAGACTTAAAAGTGTCAACTACATCCACCAGACTACATCTTTTCAAAAGCTACTTTCAACATGACAGTCCTTATTTGCATAGTTATACCTTAAATTACATAGATACTTTAAATATATTGGATTTTATTATTCAAAACCGAAAATCAATGTTGGAGAGTGACTGAATACAAAAGAAGCATATGTTCCCCATTACACTGACTGTGACCGTGGATTTCAGAGTATAGAATTAAGAAAAATAACTATTTGAATACAAGCTAGCTCAATATTG
>LYUA01000680.1:569226-579802 GCA_002093875.1 Calopteryx splendens
AGCTAGCAAACTAAGACTTTTAACAATGAGTCATAATACCGGCCCTTAGTATATTTTATTCATAGATCTTCCACACCTTGGGTGGGGTTCCAGCTGCTCTGCATTTTTCGGTGAAATGCATATAAACTTTGAAGTTAAAACTAGAGAATATTTCAGAAAAGCTTAATATGGTAGTGATGAAGAAATTTGCCTTTTTGCAATTATTATTTTTTTTACAATTATGTTAACCGATTTCTTTTTTGTGCTTTAATTGTTGACCCTGTGCATAATTTGTGTATTATTTGCATTGAGAATCTTATTTTTTATGAGCCCATTGAAATCTCTTTACAATTTGCTACAGCCTTAATGCATGAAAAATAACCATGGATGAAAGAACTGTATTTGACTATCAAAAGAGGAAGCAATGATATTCATTTGAATGAATAAGATGCATGTATCTTATTGAAGAATGCTCAATGGAAATATGAAATCACTAGAGTAATGCTGACTCAATGGAAGGGTCCCCTTCTGTGAGTGATAATGAAAGAGAATCTGACAGCTCAAGAAGCGGAACAATCCACTTGACCAATTACAATGGTGAGTAGCGGGCAAAAAAGACATCATGAGGCAAGATTCTTGATGGCAAAGAAAAACAATTGAAAGAAGTCAGTTTAAATGTCTTCTCTGAAAAAATTAGTTTTGCTAATTTTGTTAGTTAGGCTGGTGGATGGAAACTCTCTGCTCACTGATTCCTACCCTTGGATCTGTTTTTGTATTTTTTCTTTACTAATTAGGTACTCATAGCAGAAGAAGCTGTCTTACTAAGCATAGAGTGAAATATTTAATTAATAACTAGCCAGGTCAATTTTCTTCAATGAGCAGATAAAACAGCATCACAATTTCCTTGTTTAAATACAGAATGGTAATAAATTTAAAAAAAAAACAAATATTTCAAATCCAGATATTTTAAGTCCAATTTTTTTGGTCCATTAAATTTGATTTAACGTTTTATTGTACTTGTTTTTTTCTTGCATGCAGTATTCAAAGCAACTATCACAAGGAGAAATTTCATTACAAAGAGATGTATTTCATGTTGCGGTTTATGTTCAAAGTTTAACGCATTACTCAAGGAAGTTTTTTTTAACATGCAATTTAAATGCAGTGGGGTTGGGACAAGAGTTAGAGGAAAATAGAGAAAAATAGAGGTTTTACTGTACTATCTTCAGATGAATAAATATCATCTGCACAAGAATACCACGCGCCTTTTCCTTAAATTACCATTATGAAACTGGGTGTTCAGGCATTGCATGAAAAAATAAAAAAGCAATATTTATGTTTTTATGCAGTAGCATCCCCACTGGGTAGATCTTAGTTTGTGGATTATTCGTATTGAATTTTAATTTGCATTTCTAACTACTAATTTATGATTTTAATTGGCATTTGTCCCTGGGAAGGTTCACATCAGGTTCACCCATATCTTTTTTTCGGATCCCTCGATTTCCAGCCAAGTGCTTTAGCCAGTTAAGCTACCCAGATGTCCTCTTACACTAATTTTTGAGAGCTTTAAATGGAGCAAGATGTTCTTACGAATTGCCCTACATACAATGTCACGAAGCAATCATCCTGTGCCAAGGTGCCACAGTCACAGAACAGTGTAAGAGGATGCTTGGGTAGCTTAACTGGTGAAAGCACTCAGCCAGGAATGGATGGATCCGGTTTTGAGTCCTGGTTCAGGTGAATGATTTTTGCATTGTGAATTTTTCACATGTATTCCCCAGTTTTGTTTTTCACAATGGCTAGCTGATATATTTTCTCCACCTCTACAAATACTGTCTCTATATTGCTCCTGTATTTTGGCACTTAAGTATTGTTTTGTTATTTTCACTTAGTTCATATTTATTATGTGGTGTTTATATTTTTAAATCTTTTGTAGTTTGGTAAGATTTTTAAATATATCTGTACCCTACCCAATTGTTGCTATTTCCTCTTGGAGAATTATCTCCTCATTTAAATGATTGGCAATATTATAAATACAATTATAAGCTTGTTGGAGTTCTGTCATGGGCTCCAGGTTTATTATGACCAAAAAAACGTTGAGGATTTTTATCATTATTTTGGAAAGTTTTAAATTTTATGGGCATAGAGACGAATGTGACATTGGTAGGCTAACAATTGATTAACTAATTTTGTTTCATTATTGGTCGGTTACCACAAACTTATGTCTAAAATAATTTTTAGGATAACAAAAAAAGAAAAGAAGAGCCAAAAAATGCTGAAGTTGTTTCTCCAGTTAAAAGCATATTGGAGACAAAATTACGTGAAGAGAAGTCACCTCTTGTGTCACCATCGCTGGTCCAAACTTCCATCATAACTCCTGCTACAAATTCATGCACTGTGGCATCAGTTTCATCTTCCACCAATGATAATAAGATAACACTCAAATCTTTGCTAGAAAGCAAAGCAAGTATTCTCTCTCTGGGAGATAAGCAGTTACCAGGTAAATAAACATCACATGTTACAGATTCTATGTCCATCAACTAAGAAGCTTAAAAGAAAAGTGATATTCATATCGTTAATTGCTCCAGGTTGATTCCATTGGGGTAAAGTACAAATTGTGCTTGTAGTGTTTTTAATGAGTATACATATATATTTATGAAATATTTAGAATGAAGTATTTATTTATTTAATAATATGAGCTTAAGAGTCATGTGTCAATTTTTCCTCTGCTTACTATTCAAGAAAATGTACCAATGAAAATATTTTAGTGTGAAAAGTTTAGACTAGCCACTCTATAATGTTTTCATGGTTTTTTCCTTAGTGTATGCTAGTCAGAAAACCTAATGTATTATTATCACAACTCTATTGATTTGGGTCCAATGTATCCATATTTGAAATGCATTTAAAAATGGGTAGTCAGATGATCACATAAGTGATGTAAGCCATGATTTGTTGTGCCTAATTTATGAGTGAATTCAAATAGCAATATTTATTTATCGTTAACCATATTCTGGCTCATTATAAATATATATTTTTGAAGGTACAATGCATAATTTTTGGCTTTGCCACTACAAAGGACGTTCAGAGCAGATATTATTTATTTTTTTAGATATGGCTGTTCTCACAAATTATGCTAATATGTTTATATGACATAATATATAAAGTCTCATGTTGTTTCAGCCATGAGCTTAATGATATAAAATCATTATATAAAGTTTTTTCATGTGTTTTGGTAGAGAAAATTCCTCGTTTTGAGGTGAAAATAGCTATATTTTATGAAATTATTAGTTATACACAAGAGAGATTACATGCTTCTCTATCTGAACATGTCTCTCATTATAGATACAAAATTGGGTAATACTAAGGTGATAATTATGACTACAAACAATGTTTAATGTATGGAAGATATTAAAAAGTTGTTGTTTACATTCCAAATTTTTACATATAAGGAAATCGCAAAATGTTTATCCAAAGTTCTATATTAAACTGACATATAAATAATGTTGTAAGTCATTTTTGTAGACATTTCTGTGTGTGCGTATGTATACAACTTAAATAAAACTAATTTTCATAGTATGTAATATTTCATTATATTATGCAGTTCTCCATTTATTCATTGCTTAGTGTTTGTGTACTTATTAATTCTCATGATCGTTTCTCTTAACTGTAGGCTTGGAAATTGTGATAAGTATCACCTATTTTCCCATATTGCACAATTCTGCTCTCACTCGGTGACACATATTCCTTCGCATTGTCTAAATGGCTTGTTCATGTATGGTTTATTGTTAAATTGACAAGATAGAGGGATCCTACTTCAGGAAAAGAATGGTTAAGAAATTATGCATTGTCTTCAAGAAATAATCAACGTGTGTATGCATTGCTTGAAACTCATTGGCAGGTGTGTCGGAAAAATGAAATGTTTTTTAATACTCTATCATATTATTGCAGGAAAAGGTATGTTAGAGAGTCCATAATGCCCCTCTTTTACAACTAAGAAAATGTGCTCCATTAATTCTTCTAAATAAAATATAGGTAAACAGATTTACCTGGGTTGATGGGAAAAGTAGCTGTTGTCTGGAGGAAATATGTAAATTGAAATTTTTACCATACTGTGTTCACTAAACAACAGTTCTGATGTGCTTATTAGTAATTGTTAGAGGATACAAATACTGAGGTAGAATTTATGAATAAGATGGTTTAATTACAGGTTTTATCTGATTGCAATCATATTTACCCATGAAAATCATAAAATGCCTAAGCAAAATTTTTAATTGGTCAAGATATATGGAATCTATGTACCATAATGCCTCTTCAACATCATGTTGTTTCTATTCTTGAAACTAGCCTTATAAGAGAACCTTTCAGTCTTTTAAACTTAGAAATGTCATAGTTAATAGTTGGAATATCAATTTTTTTCAGTTCCAAGTAGCTACCTTTGAATACAAAGTAGTTAAGTTCTGATTTTACATTTATGTATAGTGTTACTATGCATTAAATTCAGTGCCTATTGGATAATATAATATTTGTAGTTACAGATCACTCTATAAATTTGTTCCATTTAATTTTCTTTTACAGTTATGTAAAAACTCCGGGAGATAATGGAATGTTTTGATATGTGGACCTACATGATACATGGAAAATTTATCTTTATTCTTACATGTTAAGCCATTTGGTTTTCTTCTGGATATATAAAATCTTCTAGTTGTCCTACACTATACTACTAACATATTTAAGGAGGCAGGCAGCCTGAATGAAATGGGCCCATTCATTACTCTTTCGCCACTTTAAGCAGAATTAAAAAAAATAATATGGTCCTTTCTTCAGTCTGTCACTTAGTTTATGAGTTTTGGGCGAAAATACATTGAAGTATTGAAAACATCTAATGAAAGGGGCTCATATCCCTGGCCCTTTGCAGAAGAATCATCCGCATATGATTAAACCTAAATTTGTACTGCTTAGTCTGATGTTAAGATTGCATTTCGAATTCCGTATTCAAAAACGTGTCCAAATTATCGGCATTCAGTGTTATTATGTATCTTCCTTTGTACCCTATTCTTATTTTTAAATACTCATATTTTTTGCAATTATTGGTTTTTAATTTATTTTTTGATAAAATATTTGGACATATGTTTAAGGCATTAGTTATTATACAATCTGTTCAAATTTACCTGACAAAATGATATTATAATCTACCAATCTAATCTATGTATCCTCTTTACTTACAGTTTTATTGCCATGTTTTGATTAGAAAAATGCTTTCCTTTTGAACGAAATGACAGTAATCATATTACTTCATTTGATTGTGACTATATTTTGTCAAGGTTTTTAAAATATATTGCTATGTATAATTTGCTTCAGTTCTGTGGAGCTAAGGAAAGACTCACAATGACAGTGACTCAATAATGGGTCCAGTGGTATTTACATATGCATTTTCAATTAATTGTTTAAATAAGTTGCATTGTTACTACACAGTTTGCATTTCAGGAGAGTAACCTTTCAAACTACCTGCTATTTGTCAATCTCAAAGGGTCTGTCACCTTTGAACATTCTGGATTGTTTGTAGATTCCATCTGTAACTTTTATAATGCACTGTGTCAAAAAATACTTTATACAATATTTCCTTGACAGGATTTTTGGCCTTAGATGAAACCCTGATGCAGTAAATTTGGGATTTACACAGTTTATCTATATTAAAACGGAATGGTCTGAAATAAAAACATCCTTTCTTTCCTAATCTAGTTATGTTTATATTTGGAACATGCTTGTATACTATGGGAAGAACGACAAGTTGGGAATCTGAGAACATTAAGAGCATGCAACAAGAGTAGTAATGACACTTTTTGGAAATCTTCTTGGAAAAGAATCTACCATATGTATGGACAACTTTTATGCAAGTACATACGAAACATTTTCTTCTGTTAAGTCAACGTTTCACTGATACTTGTGGAACTGTTTATAAAAATAGAAATGGTCTTCGAAAAGATTTGGCTGGGAAGAAGTTGAAGAAAGTGAAATGGTAGTCTTGACAATTTGTTAATGGTAATGAAATGGTGGGACAGGAGGGATTAAATGATGCTAAGTATATTTCTTAAAGGAGAGGTGGCTTAGCTGCTCTAAGAAAAGAAAAAGAAGTAAAAATACCAAAATCAGTAACATTGATGACTATAACTTCAGTAAAAGAGGAGTAGACAAATGTGACCAGATGCATACCCAACTGACCGAGGAAAAGGATTAAGATTTGGTACAAGAAGACATTCTGGGGTCAAACATTTGCATGTTTAATGCTCATGTGTTGCATCAAAAGTTAGGCAGAAAAATGAATGTATTAGTGTTCTAGGATGAGGCAGAAAAATGAATGTATTAGTGTTCTAGGATGATCTCATCAAAAGGCAAGTTGTGAAGTATCACTCAGCAGTTGGAGGTTGCACAGTAAAACATGGTAGAAATTCCAAGGGAGAGAACCTTCTGGAATTAGTGGAAAGATGCATACCAGAGTATGTGCCAGCCACAGAAAAATGTGACAAGGGTGCAAATAATAAAATTATATAAGAATCCAGATATCATTGTAAAGTATGTCATGTAGAATTAGTTGCAGATCTATACTTCAAGGTCTACCACATTGAAAGTAATTATTTTTTAACTATGTTGTATTAAGAGTATAGTGAAAAAAATGTAAATATGTAATTATATCTCTTTTTTCAAAAAATATACTTTTCTAATAAAGAATTTATTTTATTTATTTTAAGATCATAAGACCTTAAAATACAGCCATAATTGAAAAAAGGAGAACATAGAAGAGAAGTAGAAATACTACAAGCAAAAAACAGGAAAAGGGGAAACTTACCATTTCATCACATCTTAATATTTTTGCTATTCCCAGATTGGTAGAATCTTTGAGAGTAGGTTTTAAATAGGAACCAACTTGAAATTTTTCATAATAATAAAATGCCTGTGTTTTTCTTAGTGGCACAATGTTAACCCTTGCTGAGATTGCACCACTAAGAAAATTTGTGTAATATTCTGTGTATTCTGCATGAGCAAATGAGTAGGTATGTGATGTTGTATTGTCTGTAGATTTCCCAAGTTTGTAGGTTAAAAAATGACTTAAGATTTTTATTAATTCAAGTCTCCATTGGAAGCAACATGCTTATAAAAAATGCACTTAATGCAACTACAAAATGTAGTGCAATGATTTTACTCTTCTGCTAACCCTTCCAACTATTATTGTTTTTTGTATGTTGGTGAAGCACCTATGAAATGAATTTATTTTATCTGTTATTTTGAAATATGTTCTAGGAAGTAGTTATCCTTAATCTACTTGGAAACATGTAAGCTTGTGCCACATGACTTCCATATTTGATATTACATATAAAAAAAAACACGCACGATTATTTAAGTTTTCTATAATAGGAATTCAGCATGCAAGAAAGTTTGCATGTGTGTTATTCACGATTTCAGTTATGAAATCTTATTGTATGTTCATTTAATTCACTAAAATTTTGACCGATTTCCTTAGGAAGTGATAATAGCAAAGCTTTGCTCACCTCTACTAGTATCATTTTGTGGAAGCTCCAATAAAATTTTATTTGATGTTACCTATTTTGTGCAAAATATTTTATTCTCTCAATATCATTGTCAAAACTTAATAATCAGATTCAAAATTTTATTTACAGGTTTCTTAATCATGAGTATTTCTTAGATGCGATTGAGATTACCATGCTGGGACAAAATTGAGTGCCGTCTGTATTGCTAATTATATTAATTGGTAATTTTATGGTGTTCAGCTCTATAAGGATCGCAAAATTTCCAGTATTTTAAGCATTCCAAAGCAGCGTGAACCCAAAATTATTTGAAAGCATCCATTTTAATAAAAATTTTGTCTCATGCTTCTATCTCTTTTAGTACCTCAGAGTTGGTGAGCACCAGTGGAGAGATTGACAAATTAAAACCAACAATCATTCTGTATTCTTTCCTTTGAAAAATCTTAAAATGAAGTGTTGAAAATAATAGCACTACAGGGTGAAAGAAGAAGAATCAGGATTAGTTTGTACCTGGCATTATTTTGTTACCATAATTTTTCACGTCTGGCCTTAAATATATTATGTATGCACATCTTCACTTTCATCTCAGGGGAGAGTTTGACTCATTAGTTAATGTCTCCACTTTTGAAGTAAGAGTATATATTAGTGCTATCAAAACCCATGTTTTTTAAACCCTGGTGTACAGGTTTTTAAACATCTGGGTTTGGGCATTTAGAAACCCAGGTCCTCCATATAGATACCCATATCCTGCCTATGTCCTCCACCCTGATGGGGCAGGTAGGAGTGGAAATCCGTCTCAATACTTTTGGGTTTTAGAACACTCAGGTCTCTTGAAGCCAAGGTTTTTCTAAAATCACTAACATATTTAGTGTGTGATAGTGAGGCCATTTCACTTTCTCAATAGGGGTTGTCCATAAATTGTGTAACACATTTTCTTTTTTATCAGCCCCCCATTTTATATGTAACCGTAAAAAAACCACAGTAACCAACCTGAACGTTTATTTGATATGTTAGGGTAGAGCTCAACCGATACTAACCCCAACAGCATGAAATTCATACACGAGGGTAAGGGGGGCAGTTCCTTTCCCTGTACCGCCTGTGATTGTGATTTCCCAGTAAGATATGGTACTCAAAAAAGCACTCCTTGGGTGAATCTCAGGGTGCCCAGAGGCATCACCAAGGCCCTCCGAACATTAGCCCAGTGTGCTGCTCACTGGACAATCACTCCACTTTTCCTTTTTAACAAAAAAGCAAAACTCACCTCTGCCCATCTCTTACATAACATTTTTAAGTATGCTATTTTGTTATAAATATTGTGTGAAAAATGGCATAGTTACACAATGGAAAAAGTGAAATAGTGTTTTAAAAATACATAGCTACTATTTATTTTTTCCCAAATGTTATCACAGAAGTCATTGTAATGCATCAAAGTTCACCAGGGTTGCTGGAATGAACTTCTCACTTGGGTGCAAAGCAGAGGTGCCAACCCTTGTGGAGTTGAAATGTTTATGTGCATCATATTGAATATATTGGGGGAAGGAAAGGAAAAGAGAGATTACAATCTATGAGTGATCTTGCTATTTTTGTTTATTTGTAGTTGTTTCAGGAATGGTCCCTAAAGAATGAGTCAATTCTTAAATGTTGTAGGATATTTTTGAATAAATAATATAGCTTATATTACGGCGTAATAAACAGCTGAGATTATACATATTAAAACTTACCTAACATCCTGAGACTTCCCTGATGGGCAATTACCTATTGATGCTTTTGAAGGAATGATCTATTTTTGTTATTTTTTTAAAAGGAAATGTGAAATAAAGTATAGTGGTGATTTTGAGAATAAATATAAATTTAATTCTTGAAGTGATTGGGCTAAGGAAATATGAATGTGTTCTTCTATAAATAATGAAAATTGCCATTTTTAATAGTAAATTATGAATTCTGTGTTATTGGGCATAACTGACATGCATACACTTTTATCAATATTTCCCCTCTGTTTACAGGTTCACCTTTCCTTTAAAAAAAATCATAGCTGTCTGACAGAGTAAATAATGATTAAACAGGGTTCTCGAAAGCTTTTAGAATGCAGAATATATGTATCCTCCTTAGTTTTCTGAACCAAAAAGATAATCAACCATATTATTTGACCTGAATAGTTGTTACCTACCTAGAAAATCATTCAGTGAGGGTTCACTGGTGCTGACCAGGCAGGGTCAGAATTTTAGTGAACAGACAATGAAGAGAAGGGGAACAAGTCCCCCATCCATTTATTGGTCTGGGAAAGTCCCCCCCACAGTCCCAGCACCACTGGTGGATGTTAAAGGTCTTTCAAGTATTTATTTCAAAATAAAATGCTAATATCGTAACATTTTTTCTTTTTACATTCAATATTTTATGTAAGCTGACTTACATGCCATGATATTTTTTATATTGATTATTACATGAGTAGTAGTAGTATTTACTATAAATTTTCTTTCCATATTTACTCATATGTAGTGATGCTAAATATTCTATGTGAATTAAAAAAATATTCTTCTTAATGTCTGCAGTAAGTTATTATTTAGTTGTAATTTCATTTAGCAATTCATTGATTTAATGATTTGATAAAATAATGCTGCATGCAAAAAATGTTGGACTGTGGAAAATTGAGTTTACCTATATTATCAACAAAGTTGCTCATGCTTATTTAGTCTTTAATTTGAATTGACGAATCAGGAAACCTTTGGAATTTCCATATTATTTTTTTTCTTATATTCAGACTTGTATACAAAATTTTCCTGAGCATTCATGCAATATTTTGCTCAATATGTATGATTTTATGTAAGAGGCATAGATGAGGTATCTAGAGGTATTTGATGCTCAAATCAGTGAATCCTAGAATGTCTCAAATTTTGGGTATTTTTTTAAAGATTAACATGTCATGCAGAATAAAATCCAGCAATTTTGCTTATGGTTCTTTGTAAAAGAGGTGGAATGCACTTTTCCACGAATGTAATAGGTTTATTGCGATCTATTTTTCCATGTATTACATCATCATCAGGAAAAAATGATAAGTTTCA
>LYUA01000680.1:579831-608202 GCA_002093875.1 Calopteryx splendens
GTCTGGGAGAGGTGTGTTAAAACTGGAAGTTGGGGGGTTATGGGGGAGGGAAGCTGGAAAAACCAGAGTGCATGGGCAGATGGAGAAGGATAGGGACTCAAGGAGTATACAAAAGACAATTCCAGGAAGTCCAAATTATATTTAAAGCACCTCCAAACTGTATCTTGGCATCATCTATAGTCTATGGAGAGGTTAACCCTATTAGTTCTATGGTTAACCCTCACCCACTTCCATTGTTACCCCACCCAGACGTTAACTATGTGTGTGTGTATTATATATGTACTTCATCTTCATTTTTACCTGATGATGATGTAGTACATTGTATCCTATTAATACGAATAATTGAAGTGTACGCATTGCTTGAGAATTGCCGGCGTTTTCTGGCGCACTATTCACTGCAATACTGCTTCGCGCCCGGGTTGTGCGGATTGCGTTGCGTTAATTTATCTGGCGCTTGATGTAAAAATTTACACAAACATGCAGTAGAGCCCGTGTATCCGCGGATGACATTCCAAGACCCTCGGCGATGAACTGAGACTGCGGATAGTAGTGAATGATATGTTTCTTTTTTAGTAAACAGTAAAATTATTTATTTAAAGCAATGCCTCCATATTATTCTTATTGAGGGTCTTAGAATATCTGCTTTTTTTAGATTATTATGAAAAAAATATTTTTTACGAATTAACAGCCTACCGATGTGAATACGCATGTTTATTGCTACGCAGCATGGCAGGGTAAAGTGGTTCAATTTTACTTTCTCCTGCCCTTCCCGTTTAGGAGGAGGGAGATTGGAGGACTGCAAGGTGAAGATTGAATTGTCCTTGCTTTCTTTGAATGTATATGTTGAGGGGCCAAAACGTTGGGCATCTCTCTGAGTACTGGCCATCCAGAATTTATCTCGGAGATTTATGTGTGGAAATATTCATAATGCGAAAATCATTCGCCTGAACCGGGACTCGAACCCGGATCCCTTGTTTCCCGCATATGTATATGCAACAGCAGATGACTCCGCTTAAGTTACTGTTAGTTTCTTTGTAAAAGGTTGAACGCCCGTGCTTTTATGTTGCATTTACCTCGTGAACTGTGGCGCTGGCTGGCTGAAGAACTAGCTAAAGCACTCGGCCGGAAATCGAGAGATCCGGGTTCGAGGTGAATGATTTTTGCATTTTGACTTTTTTGTCATATGTATATGCAACAGCGGGTGACTCCGCTTAAGTTAATGTTAGTTTCTTCGAAGATTTAATTGGGTGTTGAGTAACCTGGGGTCCCGTCCCAATTCCGAGGCCTGTGGTCTCAATGTCCAATTAATAATAATAATTATGCCTTTATTAAGGCAAAACTAGGACCATGAGGTCCTCTCTAACATTTAACCGTTTTACACTTCAATTCACACATTGTGCAAGGGAGATCTATTTTAATAAGCAATGTAAGCTACTGCCTACTCAAATGCAGCCCGATAAAAATTTAACGCCTCTGGTTCTCTTACTTTCAACTCTCGTCACACTAGCTTTGTTTTTTTCCTTTCCCTGAAATTAAGTTAATTCCCTTCCAGGAAGAATATTACTTAAAGTATTGTTAAAACTACTGCAGAAAAATACTACAGAAAAGTGCTCCAAATCATGTTTCTTAGTTTACTGTGAAAGAAATAACATTTGCAATCGGCGAAGAAGTGTTAATAAAACCTTATGAGAGTCCAAAACAAAGATATTTACGAATCACTTTATGCTGACCTTACCTAGATAATGGGACAATGTTAAACTGGATTTCTAAGTCACACATTTCTCAAATAAATACGTGATAGGAAGCTGTGCCGCCAGCGGTTGGGAGATGATGCTGTAACGAAGGTAGTGTTGTATTAATGAAGTTTCATTTGCTTCTCACGCTGTTTAAGATTATTTGCATATTTCGCAGGGGATCTCCATCCCTCGAAAACGAGATAGCGTGGTCCGAAAGACCTTGAGACCGGTGCTACCAAGAACGAGGGGAACGAGACCGACGGTACAGTGATCGTGTAGAAGCGTTGTCACATAGGGCTTGGAAATGTTTTGTTTTTAAAAGGTGGTGACTTTTTTGGGAGGGGCTGAAGATAACAAGAAAAATAATACCATGGAATATCATTCAACAAACGTTATTATGAACAGAATTCCGTCGTTTTAACTTACCCCTGAGGGAGGACGGGTAAATGAAAAGTATCTTGTACAAAAACACGACAAATTCATTTTTGAAGTAGATATTTCTTTAAATCTTCGTATAGACTTGAGGGTTTTTGACGTAACATGTTACGTCGGCGGGCATGCATTTCCTTCCGTGACAAAGGTAGTGTTTTCCACCCGGGGCGGTCCACGAGTTTGCCCTCCCTCCCCCGAGATGTTTATTTTTCTTCATTTTTAGTTATTTATCCCGGTTCGCCGACCACTGTAGTAGAAAAAAAGGCTGTCCCTAAAAAAGTTCCGCCTGGGACAGGTCGGCCCCTTCGCACGTTTAGCTACGCTAGTGATTTTCCACCAATTTATTACGAATTTTTCAATGCCAACTTAAAACTTTTTCACGTACTATAGATGTTACTTTCGCAGTATGGGGTGTCACAGAAAAAAACAAGTTCGACTTTTATTTTCGTTCTTCACCACCTAACGGGTGGAAGGTTCATTCTTACCGTACATATTAGTGTCTTTATTTTATTACTTTTTTTCTTCTCGAACCAAGTCTAGAATACGCTCTTCTCATTGGTGGTGAGCACTTCAATGCTTCTTTTAGGCTTTGAAAAACCAATGTCACTGCTTTTGTGCTTTGGGACCATTATAAAGAAAACTGCATGGTAGTGTTCGCATTGGTACTTGAATAAAGCGGCAGCGGGTAGCTGACTGGAATAATAATAATATTATTTATTTCACCATTGCTAAAATACATTTGTATGGTTACGTCAAGCCATAGTGGTAGCAATAGCGTTGGCCTACGTATCACTCGGAATGGCGCGATTAAAAACCTAATATTCGTTTGTTTCTGAAATGTTCTGTTCAATATTCCCGAGCCGAGTGAACCATAGATGCGGGGATTATACTGTAATTACATAACTACACCATTAAATTGACTTTGTTAGGGCTGTGATCACTGACGTAATATCTCACCTTGCATACCTATTCCAACGCGCACAATTGTCTACCATGCATTAATTCCTGAAGAGAGATTCAAGCCTAAATTCTTGGATTAGCTCTATCGCGCTTTACTGTAACCTTGCCCACTGATGGAGTTGTTGTTATAATTAGAGGTATCATTGTACGGCGCAGTTACATTCAAATTTAATATCAGTGGATTATCACTTATTAAATTATTTCATTTGTGTGTTTCGCATGAAAATGAACGCCAAGATGACCAAATGAGTTTTCATTGTGAAAATTACCTTTTTATTCTCACAACTGCCGGTTCCATTAATTGATTGCTATTGGCGCAAGTTAGTCATCCTGACTTACTTATGGCTGTTGTCGTTCAAAATGCAAGTTTGGCCCTGAGAATAAAATAAAGTTGCCGTTACGGGAATTCGAACAGGGAAGGAGTGCCGATATTATATTTTACCATTTAAATATTAGTATCACCTGTTTCTTTTATATTGTCAATATTTATTTTTTATTCAATTTAAAAATAAGAGATAATGTATCATATTTACCTTCACTATTGATTCTCTTCCCGTGTACGATGAGGCATACGAGAGATCGCAATTTATAAATATGTGTTTTTTATTATATTGTATATGCCTTGGTATAAATAGGAAGCACTTATTTGTTTGTATATGCCACAAATCAAAAGTTCTGATTTTGAATTTCCAAAGTTGTGCTATAGTCCTGGAACTATTTGTGCGGAATAAAATTATTTGGGTAGTTAGATATCCTAAAATCCTACCAACTTGCATTTTATATCTTGTTTACATATCCTTGTATGCCATGATTTGCATGTGCGTGCGTATATTTGCAAAAGATCATTCTTTCCGGAAACGGATTAAACATGAATGGATTCTGCGTCAAAGAACTTGACTCTGACCTCCCCGTGACAACCGACGAGACGACCAGTGACAGGCATATAGTCAGAGCAAAGAACAGGAACGCAAGGCCAATTTTCCGTGTTTATATTATTTTGCTTTCAAAGAAAATCTATTCCGTCATTTGGCCCAATGCAATCTCCAGCCATCTGAGTCATAGGCGTTCAAATCGGGTTGAACTTCATAAATTACTGTTTTCAATAGGACATGAGATGATAAAAAAATATAATAGAAAAATGTTTTTACCAGTGCATAGATTCCACCAAATAACGCCTTACAGCGTTTAATATTTAGGGAATCAAATGTTTTCTGCCGTTTTAATCTTTTTTCCATTGCAATATCACGAAGTTTTGAAGCAGTCTCGCAGAAGAAGAAGCACCTATTATGAATAGAATTCGAAAAATGTTGATTTCGGGGACTTTCAGCAAGTATTTACTCTTGAATTTTATACAAAAGGCTCCGTCTTTATTTTGAAAAAAGTATAAAAAAGAATACGTATGAAAATAAGTACTTAATACACGCACATTGTGCTTTCCTTCCTTCTTACGTCCACTTGCAGATACCAATAAGGAAAACAAAGTCACGTCGACAAACGACAACGTTTTTTGAATTCGACTTTTCGAATTCCGAAAATTCGACTTTTCACGCTTTACTCCCGTGCTATCCTTAAATGGAGATCATTTAGAACGTCTCTGAATTGGATGTGATTCACATCAACAATAAATGTCACATCATCTTCAGACATCAGGCTTCCCCCTTCCAGTGTCTTCCGTCGGCGCCTCCTGTCTCGTTTCCGTCGAGTCGAAATGCAGTTCGTCGCTGTGCCTTTCCGTGTCCGCGACGACGTTCACCATCTCCCTCGACCCCGAGCCGCCTGTGTCGACCTCAACGACAGCCTCCAAGGGGATCACTTGCTTATTCTTCTTGGACCTCGTGTTTCTGCACAGTTGCAGACACGGCCCGTCGATGAAGTCCCTCTCTATTTCGCTCAGCTTCTTGCCTTGCGTCTCCGGCAGCAAAAGGGTCACGAATATCGTCCCTAGCAGGGAGAACACGCCGAAGATGAAGAAGGTACCGTGGGCGCCGAGGGACGTGGCCATCCCCGGATACGCTTTAATGACCCCGAAACTGACAAGGTACGTCAGCGCAGAGGTGAGGCCGCTCGCCGAGCCGCGAACGTTTGTAGGGAACACCTCGCCCATCATCGCCCACGGAAGGGTTAGGAACCCAGCGGTACCCAAGGCTATGTAACCAAAAAGGGCGATCGTGGGAACCCAGGCCTCTGCCGGAATAGCTATCCCCCCCTCCGTCGTCTTCTCTGTAAAACTGACGTTCTCACCTGAAATAGTAATGAAGATTTAGTTAAAAGAAGTGGCGACTACCAGTGCACCATTATTTTCTGGTTTGAAACTAAAAAGATGCGGCTTGTACGGTGCAAATACAGGTCACATACATTACGAGCCCTGCATTATAATTTATTGTAATGAATCCTTAAAAATATCTCACTCGTTTATTTTAGGTCATTTTGTAGCTCACGGAAGGCTGTACAGCTAATAGCTTATTTTCAAAACAGCTTATTTTTTTCCTTTTTCACTTCAAATAGATGATAACTAATGAGTATATAATATGTTCTTGGTGTAGATTCACGCGGAATTAACTCATGGAGACAGTTGCTTTAAACTATTTTGAGTAATATGTTTCTAAGCAGTTAAATTAAAAGGGAAAGATTTAAATTCAAAAAGTGAAATATGCAAACAAGATAGCATCCTTTCACCGGAATTATTGAATACAGTATTTGAAAGGGGAAATAAAAGAATAACAAGGAATGGGGATCGTAGGAATTGAGGAGGGTGAGGAAAAAATTAACATTCTTCGTTTCGCAGCATGACATTCTAGTTACATTAGAATGGATAGGACCTACGGACATCCTTGAACGAATTTAATAAAGCTGTTCGAGGATATGATATGAAAATCGTTAGAAAGAAAAGTAAAAAGAGATGAAGCAGACAAGGAAATAAAATCGAAAAAGTAATCTTTCACTTAACTCGAATACAGCATAAAATCGAAAGTAAGGAGCTCGACGGACATCGATCATAGAACAGCTCAAGTAAAGAAGGGTTTTATGATGAAGAGGAGACTACAAAGCTTAAAGATAAGTTACAAACGGTACGAGAAAACATTGATGTGGAGTGTGTAACTCTGTGGAACAGGGACATGGACCGTTGGAAAAGCATACCAGAGGAAATAGAAGCCTTTGAAATCTGGTGTTGGAGGTGGATACTGATGATTGAATGGACAAATAAATTGAAAAGAGAGGATTAGAAGAGGATAAGATCTTGTTACCATTCGGAAAATAAGCATCAGGTTTCAGGGTCCCATCTTGGTCAGGTCGTGTCAGGTTCATAATACATATAAGGGAAAAGAGAAGAATGAATTCCCTCCGAGGAAGACCGAAGGACAAATACTAATGCCAAATGAGCAGTGCTATCAAACGGTAAATCTTTTAGGGTCTAAAAGGATTAAAAGCAGATAGGAAGGATGGAAAACTGCAGACTACCAATACCGTTCGAGTTGAAATACCATGGACGATGAAAATTTTCTCCTCCATATGGGAAAATATATATATGGAAAAAATAATGTAAAGAGAAGGAATGTTAGAAAAAGTCCGTAAAATCTGTTATTTTTTGCATAGTATTCAATGAATAATATATAGGTGGATTAAAAATTGAAGTCTACTAAAAGTGAGCACAAGCTCATTAAAAGTTGAAGTTTTAATTATTGTAATTTCTTTGGTTTCGGAATATTGTGAATAATATTTTTCCCTGCTTTGAATGAAATATCGCCATTAATAATTTGGCTTGAGTACTCACTCACGAAGATTTTTCTCTTCGAGCTACTTCACTAATCCCATAATCGATTAAATAAATACTAATTTCCCTGTAACGAGTAGCGATTGAAAATAATGTCTCGCTGGCCTATAATGTGGAAAAAACCTATTTAGTAGTATGGAGCAATTGTGAATGGTCAAAAGCGGGAATTTTTACTGTGGTAGGCTGAGTTTTCGTGCGTATTTTATATGGATTTCCAAAGATAATGCGTTGGCACGATTAGGGTATATTAAAATTTGGTCCCCTATCCGAAAATGGCTGGATATTTCCAAGGTTAAAAACTCCGCATTCGACATTCATTGCCACGTACTTAGTTCGGTATGCACTTACCGGCAGTTCTTATCGTCTCATCGAAGGTAGTCTCCTGGGTCTTCGCATTTACGGTCACGTGTATCGCCAAGGCAGCTATGCAAACAGTCATGCCGGCTCCTGAAATAATGGACGGTGCTCGGCGCCCAAACTTCCTCATTCCGAGGCTGACGCCTATGCAGATGACCAGGCGCACCAAACCAATGAAGACCGTAGCAATGTATGGGTCGATTCCAGTGACGCCGGACTCCACGACGATGTCGACTGCGTAATACATGACCACGAACATCCCTGCGAGCTGCTGGAACAGAAAGTATCCGTTGAGGATGAGGAAGGGTTTGTAGACTTCCGGTCGTAGTAGGGCCGCGAGGAAGGAGCTGGATCTAGAGGCGAAGGACATGGATATCGTGGAAGATCGACGACGTCTGTTGATCTGGGCTCTCTGAGCGGCTGATTCGAGTGCCTGCGAGAACTCTGCTTCGGCCATGGCAACGTGACCCGCACGGTAGAAGATGAGAGCCTGCCTTGCCTTGTCCACCTTTCCTTTTGTGAGCAGCCATATCGGAGACTCCGCTACGGTCATCAGGAATATGACGGACAAAATGGGAAAGATTACGCTCACGCCGGCGACAGTGCGCCAAGGTAATAACGTTCCAAGGAGGTAAACAATGAGGATTCCCAGGGCGATGGCCACGGAGTTCCAGCACATCAGCATCCCTCGTAGTTTTGGCGACGCTACCTCGCTTATTAGTACGGGAGATGGGGAGGATGCCATTCCTGTAGCCAGGCCAGTCAACACACGTCCGGCAATGAGCTGTAATTGGAGAAGGATCGTCAGAAAACCAAAGTCTTGAAAATCTGATGTTGTTTTTGTCTTTAATTAGGAAACGATAAGGACTATTACAATTTCCCATAACTTGGAACCCCAACGGCAATTAGACCCTCCACACATAGATTTTCAGTTATCATGACCGGTGGACTTAGATTTCTATATATCTTTTTTGTAAAGATTTTTGGCATATTTAATGGTTAGATGAATGTGAAGAGACACAAACACGAAAAGGTACACAATGGTTTAAAAATTAATGTCTTAAATAAAACACAGTTGGCGGTTTTATTTGCAGACATCAAATGACGGAAGCAGCACTATTTTCAAATTTCTTGAAATTTAGCATAGTAGAAACACCATATTCGCATATATTAAAATTAATTTGAAAATTTTTCCGCCATATTGAACTCGCCATATGTGTAATGTACGTATTCTGAATTTAAGATTTTCCGTTACAATTTTTTTATAGCAAACCTTACATAAAGGCTAAGATTTGGTGTGATATTTCCGTAAATATAATTAACGGCCAACCTCACAGCACAAATATGTGAACTGGGATTGAGAGAATATCTCAATGCGATTTACCTAAAATTCTGTTTTGATACATTTTTTAGGAGAGATACTGTGGCTTATAAGAAAGATATTTTTAAGATTGAATGGAAAAATCAATACCAAAATCCTCCAAAACTTATTCTTGATTGTCTACATTTTTGGTTCGTCATTTATGAACATATTGTGGTTTAAGTCGAAAGATATTATAGTTATTATGTGGAATAAATTAATATTTGTCGCAAATTAATCTTCCTTCGCAATTATAATGGATTTTTATAGAGAAGAAAATTTTACGTTCCTAAACCTCAAAATATTTGACTAATAAATCAACTTTTATCTTAACACCATAGAATTTTATTACGTAAACCCCCGAAAGAATAAGGTATGCTTATCTATTTTAGGTTATTGTTCTAATTTCCCTCAGCTTTCTTGCTCTACTATAGAAAGATAAAACCTAGACAGTGATATCTTGATTTAACCGGCCCACCCAAAAACTCGCGCTCGTAGTATGAAGCTATACAAATAAAATATTGGAACAAAATGTTGATGGGGAATACGGACCAATTATGATTGCAAAGGAGACGCTGGCCGGTCACAATGCTAGTCTCCCCTTTCCCATAGCTCTTTTTCGAGGATCATGATTTTTGGCATGGTGGAAAGACTCGCCAAAAAATTAGCACTGGTTATTACTTATTCTACGCAATTAAGCCTCGAGTTAAAATGGAACGAGTTAAAAAGACAATATTTTGCTAACCTGGTTTTATATCCGTGTGCTTCTTGGGTCACTAGTGGCGTGGCTAGTGTTCATGTTTCCAAGGATCCGAGTAAACAGTACTCAAAAGTCATCTCAGTAATCAACCAATCAGTTTGGCTTGATAGGCGTGGGTAGAGTTCACCCTGTACTAAGCCCTTAGGCGTGAGATGTTCGCACATTAGGGTAAGAGGTCCTAGTCCCCCGCGCCACATATGATTCCCCAGAAAATCCTCTACCCCGAAAATCGCACAACTTAGTTGAAGCTGAGAGTGTCCTGAGTCACCCCGGGCGCCCTGCGCAATTGAGGGAAACTCTTCTCACTAGACTACTACGACCCCATTCAAAAGTTACTAATATTTTAAGCCTACGCCTTAATGATTACCTGAGCCATTGGTCCAGATCCACCGCCGAGGGGCAAATGCTTGCCTTCCGTTCTTGGAACGAACGCAATCAGCAACCATCCCAAGAGGCATGGAAAGTTGACGGCGATGAGGGCGCCCCTCCGCCCCAGTCGTTCACAGAGGACACCCGCCATGAGACATCCGATGGGGGCTGCAGCGGAGGCTGCGCTCGCTACGCGTCCAAAATGCAATGGAGAAGAGGGAAGAAGAGTTAGGTACATGAAATACTCGGCGCGGAAGACTGAAGGCAGGTCATCGGTGTCCTAAGTGAGTTTTCATTTTCTGCGGACCGAACGCAACACGTCAACACCTATTCGATTCTTGGCTCATTTGTTTATAAATATTTTTTCATGCATGCTACTACTTAAGTTGCTCTCATCGCTGGTTTTGCTTTAGAGGCGAGAACAGATTCCACAGAATAACACGCAGATGTTATTCGTGTGGTTCGCGCGTTCACGACACCCTTAATTTCTTGAAAACCCTTCCCACTATTGGCTACTGCACCGCTTGCCATACATGCTCGTTGGGCGACTTGCAGAGTAGGTATAATAATAGATATTTATGTCCATAAAGCGCATTAAACAGTTTTGACCCCACTATTCTACCGTGTAATAGTGTAAATTGATGGATGCTCAATTTATGCTCCCACATTATATCACAGGTTGATCGTATAAAAGCATTTTCTTGAATCCGATCTGTCCAATATGGCGGAGGAGTAAAACAGGGACGGCAAAGGCAATGAGGGACTGCTATGATAAGGGCCGGTTATATACGAGACGAGCCTGAAAGCAGGAGGGACCAGATGAAACAAATAAGGGTCAGTTGTCGTAATCCAGGGCCTACAAGCGCGTGCTTTATGCCAGGCAAAACTTGATTATGACAAAGTTAACTGAATAGGTTCAAAGTCATCTCTGAAATTGGTGCTGAGTCCCTAGCTTACAGCGAAGTATTACAATCCCACCTACGACCAATACCTCATGATATGATGTATACCTTTTTCTCCGGTTAAAAAATTGATGTTCAAAATAGATCATTAGACCTTTTCTTGAGAGCACTCGAAATATGAGTAATTTTACATTCCGCTCACAAAGCATGATTATTAAGTTCATTGAGGCATTGTGAATTCATGAAAGGAAAGGTCCCGTAAAGTCAAAGGCTTATGTTGTTAAAGATAACGTGCTGTAAGAAAGAGAGCTGGAACGGTGACCGCCATAAAATTCTTTCCTCTAAAAGTTTAATAAATAACAATTGATATTCATTATCTCAATATTTCAATCCGAAGCCCTCCACTCTACACTTTCTAATGCTCTCTTACGCCCTCATAGACCCTCTGTCTAACATCATTCTTTACTTAACCTACGTATTCGTCCCTTGATTTCGTCATGTCGTCCGCTCCTTTATTTTCTCTGCAATTATATTTATAATAAATTCATTATGTCCTTATAACAATTGTTAATTTATGTTGGTACGAGAAACTGAAGTACCCTCGCAGAGTGTGTGAAGAGAGAAGTGAAGATAAGGTCCCTAATATCCTATTTCTGCGGATCTATAAGAAGTGATATTGGAAATTTACTAGACGGAAAAGTTGAGTATTGCAATCGATGTACTCCTTTATCCACACATGAGGAAGCTTAACAGATTTCAGTAAATTATTCACGCCCTCATAAATAAATATAGAAACTTACAAAATCTGTATTGACTTGTGAGAAGTCGAAATCATGTCATGACATCTTTTCCTTTGCCGTCACTCCAAGAATATTAATCAAAAGGCAAAAATGTAACAAGAATATAGCGCTAATAAATAATCTAACCTCAGATTATTGTTTCTGTAGCCGTCCTAAAATATTCCTCTAAAAAGCAGCGCGCTACATAAAAGCTGCTTTCAGCGTTGAGGTTTTGGAACTTGGTCACGGCACAGCAAAATGAAGACAATATAACCCACGCGAAAACCTTCTTTCCTGGGTTTTGATAGTTCAATGATGGTAGGAAGTTAAGACGATCTTAGAGATGATCCAAGATAGTTGAGAAGGAAGGAGGCCCCGTCGGACTGATATTTGTTCGGAAAGATTTTCTTGAAGGCCATCCTCCTCCGAGCGATTTCGCGCGGCCTCTACTCACCAGCTTTCACGGCTGGACTTCCTAAAAATGTCGGTCATTGCACGGGGTGTTATAAAATTCTGGTTCAATATTTTTTCCGTCCAACTGATTCATTTAAAAAAAATCCATTTGTTCGAGGGAGATGCATAAAAACGTAAGGAACGAGACAAGCGGGAGTCCTGCTATTTTATTTTCTGTTCTATGGCGATAATCCTACTCGTTGACTTCTCCTTCGACCTGGTGTCTCTTCTGCGTCACGAGGAGGATGAGAACGCGGCCCAATGACGTTCATTAGTGCGAGGGCACTGGGGTCAAAGAGTCCATGAGTTCCAAGAGTCTCCCTCTACTTCTCCTTTCCCCTTCTCCCTTCCGCTCCCCTCTCCCATTGGCGAAGTATTAGCGTTATACTCGCCTTGATAAAAGGGCATATACAATGTTTTGTTTACATTTCGCTTCTAACCCATAAAACGGATTGAATAGAATAAGTCTTTCAGCTGACGCTTGTAATTTATTTTGTCCGTCCGGATTTTTCTGAACGTTATAGTACCCTTAAAAGATAAAGTCGCGCTTTCGGATACTGTTTGGATGTTCTTTAATCAGTTCCAAAATTACATCAAAGGGGTCTTTAATCTTGAAATTTTTTTCACCGTCATTTTGAAGAAACAAATAACCTTTGGGCTTACTGTGTGATAACTGACTTCATATGACACCATCGATAAAGTCGTTTGGAAGCCGTTCTGAAAATGTAAGCCTCCTACGTGATAATTTCAATAATGTGCAAGATGCAAACATGAACAGTATGTCTGCTTAAAGTTCGAAATATCCTCTGCAAGGGGTTGTCATTATTTTTCCTCGTAATCTCCATCCCTCTCCACACACACACTCACACACGCTACCATTGAACAAGTTTTTGCATCACTTTGTCAAAAGAGTCGACGAGAGTCTTCTCTCAGCCCATGTGATGCACATCTCCTGACGCACCCGCAGCGCCGGTGGGTTGGTGTCCCTCCAGGGGTTCTTTCAGCTTCGGAGAAAAGGGGAAGTCGCAAGGGGCGAGATCGGGATTGTACGGTGCGTGCGGTAAAAATCTCGTGAAATTTTTGACGCTGCAATGCGTCCCTCGTTGACGTCTTATGTGTAGACGATCTACGTCACGGTGATGAATCAGCTCATCAGAATCTATGGAAATGCATTTTGAAATATTTTACTTATATATTTCTAAGTTATCTGAATAGATAAGGATACTATCGTAAATCGCGCAATGCTTTTAATGGCTAGTTTTGACCCCAGGCTCCCCTTATGTGATGCTCCAAGGCACTCCCTCTCACTCCAACCCGCCCGCTCTTGTGGCGTTACTTTTACCACTTATTCCTTTCCTTGGTGTATATATCTCGGCAGAGGCTTTAAGTTTGTTGTATTCAGTAGTCAATAAGCTGTCGTTGATCTTCAATGTGCTCCAGGACAGTGTGATTGGTGCACCAGTCTTGCTGAAGCACCTCTTTTCCCGATTCAAAGGAAGTCAAAACTGCGCTTTCGTTGCATGGAGAAGGAAGAGGGAATGCGTGTTCATTGATTTTATATTTCCCAATAGAAGGGGAAGTGCTTCGTGATTTTAGCTTTTGACTCTTTCCCTCCCCTTTAGTAAAACAAAGCCACTGTCGCACCTTCATATGGAGTCGAGTGATGAACGAGTCCTAACCAAAACTGACATTTTTATTCACTTTGGATGGTTTTTTGGTCTGTGCGTGGAAGAGATATTCCCTCGCATTTATATTACTGCCAACGTGAAATACCCATTTCTTTTTCATCTCTAGCGTAAAATATTTGTATTCCGAAGTTTTCTGAGACTACCCGGGATTATGACTACTATTTTGTTTCCCGTGTGAATGCTAACTCCGAAAATATATTACCAATTAGAATGAGAATATCGTCAGAATACAGACGAGTTAAAACAAGGAGGCTTGTATTTTGCTTCTACTTAGCTATAAATGATAAGAAGTATTGTGTCAGCAATAAATGCTACTGGATTAAGGTGTGTTTCTTTACTCTGAGTTTCCGCGATTTTTGAAAAATATTATGTTCGATAAAATGATTGTCATCTTTATATCAAGTGGCTTTTCTGACAGCACATAATAGTTAATTTAAAAAATGATTACTTAAAAGCGGGGATGGGAATTAACGATTAATTTGAATTCGTTAAAACATTTAACTAATTAACGAGTTAGTTTGAAAAAATAACTTTCAACGCTAACGAGTTTTAAAATGGTAACTTTTAAAATGTAAACAAAAGTCCAGTTAATCCTCGATTTTGATGTAAACGAAAACATCTGATAAAAACTTTTTGTGCTTCCACGCTAACACACCTCGCGGTTCAAGGAGGTGGTTGAAGGCTCATCCTTTTACATCCAGAAATATCTAAAATACCGCCGTGTCAGGTCTATGAAGAATTTTTACCATTTCCCTCGTTATCTGTTCAACCCATCTTCACCATCACTATGCGTCAAGGGCAAACAGAGAGAGACCAGCCATGGAAGAATGGACCAGCAATGAATCACCGCCCACTATTCGAAAACAATATACCTTTAGGCCGGATCATTAATGATTAACAATCAACAACTTCATTGTCAGAGAATGTCATTTTGTCCATAGTTTATAAATCAAAGTTCTTCTTTTAGTAGAAAAATGGAAGATAATTTAAATCATATTCCAACTTCTAAAATATGTGTAAGTAGATAGAACTTGAAACTAACTGTTAATTTTTAACCGAGTTATTTTTTCTGTGAAATTAACTTTAATCGGTTGAAAAAAGTTAAACCTTTAGCTTAATTGAGTTTTTTCCCAATTAGCTTTAACTTTAATTGGTTAATTATTTTGTTAACTTTCCCAAGCCTGCTTCAACCAACTAAAAGTTGAAACAGTAAAAATATTTTTAAAATTATTCCTTGAGTAGTAAATATCACAATGTTATAATATTCAATTTGTTCCAAATGGTATTCCTAAAGTCGCGATAAAAAAGAATATTTACCTCTAAACTAAATTTAAATTTATGAAGCAGTGGAAAAATCATTACGCTCTCCTAAATTGGTGCACGAATCTGTATTAGTATGACCAATCATTTTAATAAAAAATCATAATTAAGTATTTAGTTGTGCTCCCTCGTAACGCGAATTCGAAGTTAACATTTATTTTTGATTTTATGGTTCTTGGTGGTTAGCATACTAGCCTAATCAGATTTCCCACAGGCTGAAACACTAGAGATAGTCCCAAGGCAGGGCTTGAGCCCACTCGCTTATCTAACTATGCTTACGTTCCTTTACAGTCTGTTTGTCCATTCGGAAATATGTCGAAGCTCAAAGCACCTCGAAAGATGAAATATTTCAGACAGGTAGCTAGTGGCGAATCCAGGGGGGCACGTGCCCCAGTACCCTTTCAACTCTTCCAAATATTACTTCATAAAAAGGATTTGACAGCTTCCATTTTTCTTAGTGAAGCATTGAAGGCTTTTGACTTAGTCTGCTGGAAAGTATAGGCATGCAGTGTACTCGTTTTTTCTGGCAGTACGTAAATTAAAATTAATAGGAGTTATGACCGAAATATATAGTCCAGTCAAAATTTACTGGATCAGCCGCTGCAGGTAGCTTCAAACCCGTGAAAGTGCAAGATTGATTTTATCGCAGGGTTGCAAATGGGTTATTCTCTGTTTTGAAAAAAAATTTTAAGAGAAAAACGTGGAAAACAGAGTTATTATCGTCTTAACTAACAAAAATTATAATATCAGCCAAAGTTAATTATCTATGAACACACTATGGTGGCCCATTTGTTCGATAAATGGTTTTTTTAAGTTATATCATTTTGAATATTTATTCCGCTTCACCGCCCTTTAGTTTTTACTGAAATATATATTCACAGCAATAAAGTAGTCAGTTAAGTTAGCTCGGTGGCCATGAGTGGGGAAGCTAGTGTCAAGTGTCTTTCTGCTCAGTTAAGTCGTGCACTACATTGGACTGTATTCTCAAATTGTAGGTCAGAGTGAGTGCATATTAGATAGCGGTGTTGAAACTGCTGGATTTTTTCGTGGCGTCTATTCGTCATATACTGCTGAACCTATCTTCCCAACCCGCGGGTGCACTTATTTGGTTGGCTATTATGATGGATTTCCAATCCGTCGTTTTTTCAATGCATGTACCTATTCTAGAAAAAACTTATATATTCAAAGCAATACCCTGTATATTTTATTGGATTTAGGCAGTTCGTATTCATTTTATGTTGTTTAATGCCTACATTGTGAGCACCATGAATCTGAATAGCCTTATGAATGGTATTCGGGAAGAAAATATTTGCCTTGAGTTCTCACTGAGATTGATTAATTCATGTAAAATACAGTCAAGGACCACCAGGTGGGAGAGAAGGCCAATGACTCCGCTGCTATCCCCAACAATGCCCTTTTGTTTTGTTTTTCCGTCTGAAATCCTCCACCAAAGCGATATTTCCAATGCCAGACTATAATTAGGCATTCCAATTATTTTATCAGCGTTGGATATTAGAGTGGCCGTATCTCAAAAAAACATGCATGCAGATAATGGTCATGGGAAAACAGAAATGAATTATGAAATGGCCGTAACCGTGAAAAATATCGCTTTCTAAAGGTGATTGTATTACGCAAAAAAAAAGGTGCGAATTGGACTCTGGCCAGAATTTCCCTTTCCTTACTCCTCATCAGTTGCGCAGCAAAAAAGTTTCTCTCAATGATCGAAAAAGTAATACGGACGGGAAACGCTTTTAATAATTATGGTTGGTTAATACCGTTCATTATTCCCATAGCGTTTGCGTTTTTGTAAATGCCAAACAGTGATGATAAAGTTACTTTTTCCGCTTGGAATGTGGAAAAGTATTTTTATTCAACAGCGGTTGACCCTTCTCTCTCTCTCTCTTTCTCTATCCCTCTCTCCCTCTCTATCTAGCCATCTATCTCGAAACTTGACAAAGGAAGACAGTGGAGTCGGGGCTTTCGGGTTTTGAATCCCCTCTTCCATCTTGCTACTGAGGACGAGGGCACTTGGCCCCCGACTGATCCAAAGACTCAAGTTTCATGGACTCAATGACTATGAGGTTAAAAATCAACGAAATTGCTTGCCGGTTGATGTCTGATCATTGATAAAATCGCAAAGAATATGCAATGGATACACTTTGTTAATCAGCGTCAAAGCACATAGAATACTAGTCATTTAATGGTTAATACCCCACTAATGAGTCACCTTGATGAGATCTACAATCCACTATTCCGTGGTGCGGTCAAGGACAGCAGGGATTAGAGTCGTCTACCTATTGGGCCGCAATATAAGTTGTCCACGACTTTTTCAAACAAGGATCCACCATCCCTTCAGAAATCTGTGAAGGACGATGCTTGATGACTCTTCCTCTTTGCAAGGTTTTAAAAATCTTTACGATCGGATTTACATTGGTTCTCTGATCGTAAACTGGTAAACTTGCCCTGGGGATCGTGAAGAAAAGTCGTCAAATCATGACTTTCTCTCCCGAGATGGTTTTGGATGGGGCTGTACATAATCTCGTTCAGTCTATGTTACTAACATTTTGTTGTATTAGTGTATGAGCGAAATGAAGCTTCAGTTCAGAATTTTATAGTTAATTATTATTGAAATATAATTACGGCAACAAATGTATCAATTTACAATTATTATGGGCATCCCTACTATAGCATAAGTTATTTTTGCTATTAAATTTCAATCCACGATGGAAGTCTGGCAGTGGAAGTGCCTCAACATAAGTCCGCTCTAGGTTTTCTTTAGCATATATTGTTCAATTCAGAACTAACGATCCTTGCGGCATTAACTCCTGTTCTGATATACATGATCAATTCTCATTTATACTCTAAGTAACGTTCATTATTCCCGAGACAGTACCTTCGAGAGCCGACGGAGCTTAAGCACGGATTACAACACACTGTCATGGTTAACATGAATTTACTCGAAAAATATATTTCAGCTGATTGGAAATTTTGTACAGTTCAACCGCAATGTTCAAAATATTTTTATCAGAGATTAGTAGCTACGGAAAGAAAACTATTTATCTTGAGTAATAGATCTAGTACCCGGTGCCTAGGGCAAGAATCCTATGTATTTCTAGGTAGTAGTACCAGCCCATAATTTTTATAAAATACCGCTATCATTTGGACCTTAAAAATCAAATGAATCAAGTTTTTATTCATTCGTTTACAAAAACGAACCAATTTTGGGTATCATAAAGTGTTAAGGATTGGAAAGGGAAAGGAAAATTGTCTACAAAGTACTATAGGAAGGGAAAAGAGAGAGTGAGTAATGTGAAAACCACCCCAATCTCTTGGTTTCGAATGCAATGTGAAAAGTTTCCGTTCTTCTAATCAAAATTGTTTATTTCTACGCCTAACAATTATCTATTCACACATCAGGCTGCAGGTATATAGTCGGAACAATTATTTATTTATTATACCTACATTTTAAAGCAACTATCTTAAAAAGAAGCTTTACTGTCCTTCCATCCAAGCCAATTAGGGTTTTTTCGCTTCATAGTAGACACCAAATACATTTTTTTTGTTACAATTTTACAAAATTACAAATACAAGCATTGGCATTTTAAATCCTTAAAACCTGTAGTATTGAATGCTCAAGGATTTAGGCATTACGATAGCCCACAAGTATAAAAAATATAATCTCTGTATTATAACTGAAACAGGCAATGGGAATAAGTTCATTTTGGAAAAACTGTTCGTGATATTTATCCCGATTAACAAACTTATATGTGTAAAAGGTTCATTAATCATTTACCTTTTGCCGATAAATGCGCAGTTAAAGGGTTAATAAGATTAGTTAATCGACAAGTACAAGAAATCGTTCACCTTTAGTAAATCAAACAAAAAGGCTTCTTCCGTAGTGGCAGATAACTCAGAGGTAGATTAGACGGAAAACGATGAAAGATTTCTATCATAAATAACTGGAATTTGGCTGCTCGAGTTATCACATTTGACTCTTGATAGCTAATTTAAGCCCTTGGCGATTAAGTAATTTTTCATTGTTCTGATTTTCTATCGACCAATCATTGAATTATCGCTATATGAGCGAGCATATTTAATCTCACACTAAAACCATTATCTACTCGTAATTTTCGTATTGAAAGATGATACACTTCACGCACAAATACTCTCCCTTGTATTAAATTTACTGTTGTAAATCGTAACTTCGTGGAAACGGTGGGTGCCTTGGAAAACAGTATAAATGCCTGTGGTTGATTATTTTTTTTCCGTTGCGGATAAGTGCTAAGGCTATTTTGATAATGGACTCCAAAAATACATCAATGCCCTTTCCGCTCTCTCAGTCGAGTGCAAAGAACAATAATGAAATCTTTTACCTTTTATTCTCCACAGCCTTATCCAATAACACTCGATTCAGGTTTTTCACACGATTAGCGCAACATCCTAATGAAGGTCGTTGACGGCTGAGAAAATACGGCCTTAACATTTCCGAAGCAAATCAGAGATAAACGCGAATTGAATACCAAGGCTGCAGTCATTATCAAGTCGCTATACTGTGTGTACGGAATACGTGCAAATGCGGAAGGGAAATACATTTACTTTACAGACATAAAAGAGTTTTACTTAAAAAAATTATGATTGAATTAAATGAGGAAGTGATTATTTTGTGGAATTTTAGATATAAAAATTGAATTTGACATTTTTCCACGAAAATAATAACACATCCCTTTTTAGGATGCTGATCTGTTAGGGAACTGGTCATATTTTCATGTGAATTATAATTGTTCAAATTAAGAGAGAATGAGGGTATTTTACTTTCTTAGTCCGTAAATATGGTATCGTTATTTAAGGTCACTCTTCACAATCTTAGTGTTTTTAACCACATTTTTAGAGTGGCCAGGCCAGCCTTTTTATCTCCATAACTATTCTCTCTATTTTTCACCTTTGTGGCGTGTTCAGCAAAAAATTATAATATTGGATAATATCCATAAATGGAAATAGTACCGAAAATGAAGTAACTGGGCTTAGTTACAGTTACTCTTATCAATTTGCAATCAGTCACAAGTGTCAATTACATTTTTTTAAAGTAACTAGTTACCGTTACAAGCAGATTACATTCACTTTTGGTAGTATTTTCGAGAGAGAGAAAGTAGCGTCGGTTGCTTAAGTACGAAATGCCATCGCAAGGGGTGTTGGAAATCACAAAATATTGGCTTAATATCTTTCTCCTTCGACCTCTTGAAGTAGGAATGAATTGTGCCTAAACTAAATTTGAAGACATCATGCGAGATTGAAATAGAAAAGTAACGATTACTTTTTGAAAACTATGAGTAACTTACAGGTAATAGTTACATTTTTCGAAATCGAACTATTAAAAGTACCCATACCTAAAAATTAATCGTTACCAGCAACTCGATTACACCCCATAACTGCTATTATTTTATTTATAACCGCCGTCTATCACTGTTTAATTTACTATTGCAGAACCCTCTAATGTCATGAACTATTAACATTTCCCACTCGTCCACACTTAACAGGGTTTGCTTGAGAATTGTGGCTATTACATGTACGTTTTTAGACGAATATTAGAGGATTATAAGAGAGCGTAAACACAAATGCTTTTGGAAGAAAATTCAGGGACTGTCACCGAATAAAACGTCCTTGAGTAATATATTTTTATTATACGGTCTTGTTTTCTCACAAAATATTTTATACCATGGTTCCATATATGTAATAGTTAGTATTATAGGTACTAATATTAATTTCTTTCTCGGAAATTAGCCTGAAGTGGTAAACTTAAAACAACGGCCTTGAATTTGGACCGGCTGTTCGAAGGTCATGTGAATAAATCATCTAAGTCGCTCCATGGGGAAAAAAGTCGGGGGCATGCGGTCGAAGACCAATAACTAAATGCAAATTTCTCCAAAAAATGATGCCCAGAAATAAATAAACGAGTTTTGATACTTTATGGATACAAATTTCTTATAAAATGGTGAATCGATATTTTACCTTCCAGAGGCTTGTCACGTTTAAACTCCTTCAGGCGAGAAGTAATGGATTTGGCAACTTTGTAAAGTTGTACTATAGAGAGTTAGGAATTTGAAATAATTCTAAATAGTTACAATTTCTTCAGCTTTTCTTCAAGTATTACAAATCCTCTCGACTTTTCACACAAGTACTACTTTTTCTGTGCCTAACAGATTAAGTTTTAATATTTTTTTTTGATATTCGAGCACAAAATGTTTGTCAGTGTTATTAGCTAAGGTCTCAAAGTCAATTAATTTTATTAAATCGATAATAGGTTAATATTTCCTGACCACAACTACATACCTCTGTACCCATCAGCTGGCTTCGGTTCCACATGTTTTTGGGTTCCTTTTATTGTGAAAATAAAGCACAGCTGATGTCCGTCGCACGATTTAGAGCTTTTACTTAAATTTTTGTACTGGTATTCGCTAGGAGAATCATATTATTGGGCAACTGAGTTAGTTCAGTCAAGGCTGTGCCTCCCCATGTCTAACGAAGGGAAACCTTGGCGAGGGGGTCTCACTGCAACGGTGAGGAGTATGGGACCGGTGTCACGTGATACCTACTCACCTATCCAAGACACTTGCTCTGTGCTCAGGGTGGCCTCCTCCTGCATCAAAGGAAGAGCTATTCCAGAGAACCCAACGACCATGCCAGGAGAGATCGAGGGCAAGTTCGCCACGATGGTCGCCAACACCTGCGAAAGCAGAAGCGAGGCGAAAATTGAATTCTTTTATTTTACGATATTAATAATTAGCATTGAAGATATGCTCAATTTTTAGGATTCTTCCGTGAAATTTTCTTTATTAACCATGGTTATCTTTTTGATTCCTTTATAGATGACTGCCGCAGCGTATTGCCGGGTAAAATTATGCGAATTCAATGTGACTGAAGAGAGGCCTATTGTTGATAAATGGAGATATAAAACTTTGAAGCAAGGTGTCAGTCACGAAAATACGAGGAAGAGCAAGGAGAAAATACGTCGAACAAATCGAAAGGCATTTAAGTTTTCGTACTGAAATACCAATGATGTAGATGATATTAAAATACGCATGTTGAGTCTCTTCGAATGAAGACCATCATACCTCGCCTATACTCATAAATTAGAATGGATTGTTTAGGATTAATAATTGTTTTTTACAATTAATATGGAGTCGCGCATAAAAGAAATTAAAATTTTATTTACATTTTTGAGACCTTCAGGGTTCACTAGTTTTTTATCACAATTTGGATTTTGTTTTTAATTATAATGTGTCATAGGAATAGAATATTTATTTGAAAGCCGTGGTTAAATTATCTTACAAGTTTTTTCGTTCACATTTCTCATGGCGTGGATTAATTGAGAATCACTCGTATAACACCAGCTGTAGTTGTTTACGTGTCAGCATATTTATTCCTGCTGACTTGCTGTGACTCTTGAGCAATAGATAATAATGGTCAATACGTCTTCTGAGGGTATTTCTGTTGTCCGCGATGGCATTTACTTTTGGTTTCGGGTTCTGCGTGGTGTGGCCCGTCTCCTTTACTCCCCCCCGCAAGTATCGCCTTACCACTCCCTCCATCTTCGCCCACTCCATCCCTCCTCTCTGCTTTCATCGTAGTAATCTAACAACCCTGGAAAATTTACTTTCTTTCTATAGTATTTTTTAAATCCAGCGGATCTCCTTTGAGCTTTATACAAATCTTTAATTAAAACCTTATTCAATAGGCACAAAAGACTCGTATTGTATGATATTAATGCGATGTAACTCATATATTTTCTCCACGAAACTGACTCCATTAAGGTATGAAATAACAAAGGAAACATATTTCCCGAGCAAGAAACTAATAATTGGAAAATGTGCGGGTAGACCCTTCGTGGCATGATGCTCGAAAGTCTTTAGAAAGCCCACTGCATATTATTATGGTAGGTAGTGTACAGATTAGAGGTAGGTTTCGGACAGTCAATGAAAACTATTTCTCATTGTCGTGGGCATCTAAAACATTTCTGTACTCTACAATATATTTTTCTCACGTTATTTCATTCCTCCATCCATCTTCGTATCATCTCGCATTCAATTTCTTCTCCTCTTTCAACTCCTCTTTCCCAGCATTCCTCCATTTCTCTCAAAACCTTCACCATCCCACTACCTCTCAATATCTCATCTACCTGCTTTTTATTTCTTTTCCGATTCTCTCCGATTAGCCTTTCATCCTCTGCACCCACTTCTGCGTTTGTTCCCCACCGCATTCTCTCCAGTCTTCTTCATGTCTGCATCTTAAAACGTCTCCGGTTTATGTTCATCCTCTTTTCGGAAGAACCAAAGCTACGCTTCATAATACTTTAATAATTTTTACGACATTTTATTAGTGTTTTCTTAAGGTTTTTCACTTATTCGTGGTTATCGATTTAATCTTTTTTGAAAATGCTTCTTTTTTCGACTCATTTTTTCTCCATATGTCTCTACCACTATGTAGTGCATTTTCCTCCGAGATATCGCACAAATTTTGCGTAATATGTAGTATGTTAAAATGTTTGTAAATATTCAACTTGTTCTTAATTCTTCTTGATAATTTTTATTGTAATTATAGCGTCAAAATAAGTCCCCCTTCCCATTTCGCTCTAAATGGTACTAAAAAACTGTCCCACACTGAAAACTCTTACTTGGGCTTGGCTGTACAGTCTTTGTGATTGCATTGTTCAAAAATTATTTTTTTAACGTATTACTAAAGGAAACCAAGTTCGCACTTGAAAAATATGTATACTTATATCTGAATTATCTTTAAAAGAATTACATTAAAATATTTTTCGTGCTGGGTACATTTATCATGACTGATAAACTAGGCTGGTAAACATGGACGGGGGGAAGAATTGGAATTAGTTATCTCATAGCAAATGAAATCCCCCCACACGAAGCATCAACGTGCAGTGCATGCGAGTGAATGACTGATTGAGGTTACGATTGTAATTTTATTTGGAAATATATAATAAATATTAGCTTTCCTAAAATGCTATCACTGAACTTTGTACTAAGTGTTGAATTGAGAAAGGCAGTCTTTTGAAGAAGGTTAATCATTTTTTTATATGAAACATCCAGGGTAATTTTCGTGACATTAATTTATTTCATACGCTGCAACACTATTTTATTCATCAATAGTTGCAAATGGAGGAACACTAGAAATAAAAATTACCTGTATGTAAACGCATAAGGAGAATGCGGGCGCATATGGCCATCATGAGTCGTGTACAATTTATCCCAAACTTTAGTAAGTGACGAAAGAGAAAATTATCGTCGAGAGGTGTGTTTTAGCACCTTTGCAAAAATATCACGAATAGTTCCTCGAGTTGCTAAAACCTATATGACTTCAGTATAATGAAACAGTATACTCCATGTTTATCCGTCACCACTATAGTTTTTCGCATGTCCTCGAAGATTCTAAAAACTAGTAACGTATGATCAATATGGTGAAACTTTAATTGCTTTCTCATTCAATCCATATCCCAAACAGAAAATAATATTTAATTAACAAGAAGCAAATTTCATAAAGCATGTAGACAAAGTGAAATAAATCATGCTTTCGCTTCCATTAGTCCCTATTTCTATCCCTCTCGTCGTTCCCATTCATATCGTTAAATTTTTCGGGATAGGCAGTCCTCAATGTCGCGCATTACATGAGACAATATTTGATTCATATTTCCCCGTCAGGAATTCTTCCTCTAGAGGACGGAAAATTGAACTTATTTGGTTCTTTTATTCCGAAATGTAATGGGAAACATTTTCATTTGAAGAACCGGAAAATATATCTATGAAACTATATTTTCATTATTTCATTCTTCCGAGTTATTATCGACTATGAGCTAAAATGTAATTCGTCGGTCTTCCTAATCTCACATGTTATAACGGCATGCTACACACTTGCAAAGATTAAGACACTTATGCAAGATACTACCTCAGACGTCACTTTGTGAAAATGTTTAATTTTCGAGATGATGAATTAATACATGAATTCGAAAATTTGTGTCATTGCCTAGGCTGTCAATGACACAAATTGTCGAAATTAGTTCCGTTGAATTTATTACTGCGTGAAAAAATTTAAATAATGTTTTTATTTTATCATCATGACTTAAACAACATGCGCGACTCGGAAAAAAATGTCACGGACGAAATGTGCCGGGAGCGCAGATTTTCCCAATAATCTCCCTGCATTTTGATGAATCCGAAAAATAAGAGACTTGAACCTGGACATTTGGCCCTAATAATCATCGTAACCAAGCAAAAAATCTACCCTTTATCAATCTCTCTTGATCCTTTTCTCCATCATTTTTTAACGTCGAAACGAGCTCTAAAGCCAGAAGAAAAATAGTCCCAGCGCTCGTTTCAGATTACCTGGATTGTGGCGATCCGTAGCTTAGATGGCGGGGGTCCATGGTTTTGGCCATCCTGGCTCTTGCGAAGTAACCACATTCTCTCTCCGTTGAGGTCCCAGGCACTGTTTTCTAGACCTTCTCCGATGCGGCGTGCACCCTGGGGTTTCCTTGGCCCTGCGGAGTTTAAAGGAGACGGAAAGGTAGTTTATCCTATGTACCGACTATATTAATTTTTTTTTAATATTTAGTGTTCAAAATACTGGCATAATGGGAATAAAACATGATTCCATACACCCTTTGTGTGAGATATTTCTGCTTTATTCTCCACATCAAGTGTTCTTGGGGTGAGAATCACCAGGGAAAAACACTAATGACATCAAGGCATTTGATGAAGTTCTATAAAATATACTTATAATTAGTGCTGCAATCATTGCTAGCATTAGTGGTGTACATAATAATATATTTAAAAGGATAGTCTGGGTGAATGGAGTGTTCGGCTGCCAACCGGACGGGCCCGGGTACCTATTGTTTATGTTCCAAATCTTGTGTGGAATATATGTATGTCCCAAATCTTCCTTCCTTTGTTAGTATGGAGAAAAATCTTTTATAGCCAGACCTAACTCTTCCGTTCCGTTGGATGTATTGCATTGAACACCACGACGCGCTCACGTGTCTTCTGTCCGAAACGTCTCACGTCGAAGTGTAAATTGGAAACAGCATTCCGAGAGCAAGAATAGGCGCCTCGGGAACTGATCGTTATCTTTTTTACTACCTACGAAAGGAGATTAGTCGGGAGAGGATTTCCTCGAAGATTGGCTGAGAGAAAAACGCGGATGGGAATTTCACGGGGCGGTATCGTATAACTCGGTCGTCAAAGGGAATGAAACGAAAGCTAATTTTCAGTGATAAGATAACTATTCTAGGAGTGGACCAGATGAAATCGCTAACTTTACATAACATCCGCATAATCTACAAAAGGCTATGGTTTTGCAGGAAACCCAAATACTATGGTGCATCTTTTTGACACTTATGCTTCTGAGATATTTGCTAAATTTTATTCTTCCTTGCTCTTATCCTATTATCGAAAATTCGCAAATCGTATGATAATTTGTCCATGCCAAAAGTATATATTTGTATTATGCTTACCTATTAAATGAACCACATAAGCTGTTAAAAAATAATACACACACAATGCTCACCCCTCTGAACAAGTGAGTTGTTAAATGACTGCTCCACATATTTTTTCCAGATTTTCAATGAAAAAGCTCGAAATGATCAAAATAGTATTTCGCGTTCTTTTAATAGTCCACAATTCAAATTTGCACTTTGTTCTTTCTAGGTAACTATTCTGAAAAATAATGTAAGATACAGTTTAGTCCACAAAAATATCTTTACTTTTTGACGTAGGTTTACAGTCATTTTCAATGTGGTAGATGAGGAGGTAGCGTTGGAAATATATCAAAACACGATGGAAAAGTACCATGACAGGGAATATATCTCTTAAAATACTTCTGTAAACACCGAAGAAAAAGTTAAAAAAATTAGACTTCCTCGGAGTGTTATGAATTGTTTCGGTTTTAGAGACCAAAAAAGTAACACTTTAAATAAACTTTTACTCCCTTCCCACCCCATTGTTTTCTATAGCCTTTCCCCCTTCCACTAAATTCGCGATTTATCGTACAACGTACAATCTTTTTCCGCAAACAATTTCATTAAGCGCCCGTGTTTATTATAAATTTGGCTGACGCTGAGATGGGACGACCCCCACTACACCAGCGGTGGTTACATTTTTCTCGCCTTCTCTTCAACCTTTCTGTTAAAACCCCCTCCGTCGCCTCTCGCCCTCCTCTCAACCCCGATATATTACCCACGTAACCTTATCTACTATCATAGAAATTATGTACAATCGAAACGTAATTTGGAAAAATTAAGATATTTTGCGTAATATACCGAGACTCTCATTATTCTGTATAATGAAGTTCCACAAATAAATCGAGGAGAAAATTAAATATATTCGCGATGAAAAGATTCTGGTAAAATAGTGAAAACTTTCAACACGTGCAATATTCTTTCAGGCTGTTTACAGAACTATATTTCCCTTTGATCAAATTTCTTCCGACTTCTCTCGTTCAGGATTAGTCTTCCAAGTCAAATATCATAAATCTCCGAACGCCGCTGCAACGACCTGAATAATCCCTCGATTTTTAAATTTAGAGAACAAATATGTGTACATGTTTCTTCAGAGGTTTAAGTCGCAGGGCGATTGTGTTTACTTTCAATCATTGTGTGAACTAGGTATCTCCGTCATAAATACATCATTGCGGCAATGCTCAAGAATCAAGCCTAGGGTAAAAATGGCAATCAGCAATCTCTTACTCCACCTCATATCGCCATACCTCTTGCGTGATTCGAAAAGAGCATTTGCAATTTGCTATCATATGGCGTTACCTACGGATTTTTTCCGCTGTATTTAGAGCGTAGATAAAGTGTGCTATCAAGAGGATGGGGAATCATCTGATCATCGGAGTAATTATTCATCATTAATCGAGATTCCTTAACGAATGTAAAAGATTTTTATCGAAATTTGGACAATCATTTTTGAAGAATTGTGAAATTAAATATGAAAAATTCTTTTTCTTTACCGAGTAAATATTATTCTCTTTGCAGCCAGTTTGCTACTTTGAAGGAATTGAATATTCCAGCAACTATATCACTTAAAAGTATTAAGGTAAATCGTTACCTGCAGAAAGAAAAGAGATATAAAATTATTTGAAAAGCATTTAAAATAAAAACTAATTATAAGAATAATGAGTGAACCTTTTTTATTTTTAAGGACTTCCATGGAATTTTGACACGTGACGCTTAATACTTTATAATAATGTAAATAACAAAATAACATTAATAAAATTGGTGTCTTTATTTCATATTTTACCTACGTATTCATTTATTCTTTTAATTTTGTCTTTACTCGCAATTTATTCATTCAATTTCCTGTTTTATTTTCCCTGTACTGGACTATTATTTAGTCTTCAGCATTCCACACAGCCTCAAAACTTTAAATTGGCCAATTAGCCTTTTCTTATCCATAGAGCGACATCGTGTCCCCTCTCT
>LYUA01000681.1:44991-58433 GCA_002093875.1 Calopteryx splendens
CCATCGCTCCCCTCCCTCCACCTTACGTCGCCACCCTCGGTCCTCTACAAACAGTTGAGCGCCTTCGCTCGAAAGTTGTGAAACATGGGATTTCGGAAGCTTGTTTAACGGTTAAACCACGCTATTTTAGTTCTAAATTGCGTTAATGATCGGTGATTACACGGTGTTAACTATTATTTTCTTCTCCTCTTGGATTGTAAATCCGAAAATTGGTTTTCAGCTGTTCTGCATTTGAATCTGCGTTGTAATTCCGGCTTTAATCCATCATAGGATAGGAATGGGCATACTATATGTATGGCTGTATGCTTATGTGTGTTGGAGTATTTGTGTTTCCTTGGCTTCTATTCCCCTATATGGAGTAATCTAGTGCACGTTTCACTATTCCCTAATGACGCATGAATGCAGTGAATTTGTTCACGTCTTTGTTTTAATTTATATTTCCAAATTTTTCCTCCCATCTCTATAAAAAATACCCTTGATTTTTAACCTGTATAAGCCACCGAAGTTTTCAGTGTATCGCATGTAGGTACTCCACCTCGAAATTTATTGACAGAATTATCCTTAAATGTAGCAAGACCACGCTATTATATTTAGTATGTAATGCTAATAGGTACGAGAATTGCTCAATTTTAACTCCAATAACTCATGAATTTGTATTAAACTAACCATAGGGTTTGTTGATGTAATACACAATGATTACACATAAATGTTTCCAAGCATTTCATTACAAAACGTTGCACCCATTCATCATTTGATTAATATGGAAATTCGTCCCAATGCATACATTTGAGGCAATATTTTCCCAATAGCTAAGAAATTGGAGTCCAGAGTGAAGATGAAATGAAATTTATTTTCGTACTTTAATCACCCACGCTTTTGTTTACAATCATCCATAACAAAATTAGTAACATAACTTTTGCATTACTCTAAGATGGGAAAAAATCGTGGGTGAACATCTTAATTTTTCCTCGTTTGGAATCACTGTCATTTTATAGTACTACTATTGTTTAGGAGAGTACCTATGCTGTGCAAAATAATCGCCGATGGTCGACTGTATGAAAATAGGGATCGTGTAAACACTTTATGCAGTGAAACTCATGAGGAAATAATTAACTTTTAGGTAATGATTCACTTTCAAAGGATAAAATCTCAATAGGAAATCCGGCATTTAATCACATAGCATTTGTGGTGGCCATTATAGGTAATCTATTTAAGGTAACTCAAGAGCGGGTCTTTCACTGTTTATACCTATGTATTCTATGTACTTCCTAGTGTTTGCCCCATATGTTCCCCAATGCCTTCATCAATTCTTTATAACTTCTGCCTACCCTCATGCTGTCTAAAAAGTCCATTTTCTTCCTTCCCCTTTCCCATCTATTTATCTACCATTTTCCCTTTTACTACGGTCATTATCATCCCTTTACCTTCAAATATATCCTCCGCCCTTTTTATCCTGCCTTCTTCAAATTTCGTCTCGCAGCTTTCTTTCTTCTCCCTCCACATTTAAAACTTCGTCGCTAGTCTTCCTCCCTGTCCAACTTATTTTCTCACCAAACCCAAATCTCAAAAGCCTCTAGCCTACACTGGTCCTACTACCTCAAATGCCATGTTTGGGATCCATGAGCGATCTGCTTATTTATAAAAATATATACAAATATTTGAATTAAATTCACTATGCATTTACCGAGAGTACTTGTCATTAACATCCATTTCTTGCCAATGCAATTTTTCTGATATTCCCATTACTATGCCCATTTTCTTCCCAATATCTCTACTGCCAAAATAAGTGAACTGCCCCATCCGCTCTTGCATTTTACCTTCAACTTTATTATTTAAGTTCTCCTTGAGAACCTCATTACTTTGGTCTCCTGGTGATTAATCTTTGTTCCATACTTCACGCATTGATTCTGTAAAGTACTTAGCAAGAATTTCACAATCCCCTGGCAAAAGAACTATTTGCGGATCATCTGTAATTAGAACAGTCTTCATTACCTCTGAGGTAATTATTACAAATTCATCACTTTATAGGTAACTTTAAAGTACGGCAGCCTAACTTACGAACTGGATATCACGGAGAATTTTTATAATGATGCATATCTAACATGGCTACTTAAATCCAAAATCCGATTATTGTCCCACAACAGAGTGACAGTTAGTCGTGAGACGAATCGGTGGAATCTTTTTTTATTTATTTTTTGTGATATTATTTTAAAGAAATATCATTACTTTAACATAATGCGGATCTAAAGTAGAAAAAAACCAGAGAGATTGTGAAGATTTTACCTAAGCACATTTATAGAGAGTTTTATCAATTGAATGTTTTAATAACTACACTTTCAATGCTTCGTCTCGTAATTTATTCCTAAAATATAAATGGGAGCTTAAGCTACAACATTACCGTAAATTTACGAACGACGTCCTGTGATAATTTACAAATGTTACCAAATATTTTTTAGAAAGTTTATTTCTTTTTTCGAATTTTATATTTACATACTGTATCGTTCAAGCTTTCTGCAGAGTTTTTTCTTAGAAAGTGTACAATGAGTAGTTCAATGTGTATTATTTTTGTGAATGTGGAAATAGTATGTAATTTTGACGTAATCAAAATTGTGATAGTTTTAAGATTTTTCGATGAATCTTATAATGGTTAGGCATATCTATTACCATACAAACAGTTTGTTTACTGCTATAGTCAAAGCAGAAGCTGTCAGGAGGAGGTACTGTCAACAAGCGTAACCTTTAAGACACAATATTATTGATTTTTCAAATTACTTTTTTTTATTTTTAACAAATAATTTTGCACATAATTAGGCATTGTTTGAGTTTCGATAGAGCGTTCATTCTTTAGCGTTTTTGAGTGGTTCACGAGGCGTTAAATGTTTCAAATGGTAAGAGTGTGTAAATCATTGTTGATTTTGCTCATGGCTTCGGATCGTGGTTCTCCTTTTTGACAGCCTTTAAGGCTTTTCAATGATTTTTTATCGAATTGACATATTTATTGCATTTCAAACGATACATGTCATACTACTCTAGTTGAAGTAGGCTTGGAACAACGAAAAACAAACCGGTAAAACGCAGATATTCTTAGGAAAAACATTATTTGAAATATGAAATACGACTATTAAAAATATTCAAAAGATGGATATTGTATTTACATTATTGTAAAAATTACATGTACGCCCACGCGTTCTCTGGAGATATGTGTATAATGTCTCAACACTTTTATTTTTGAATTCGGATTGTCTTTGCAAACGGGAGAATGGCGTCTTGGCTCAAATTCGCTTGAAAATTGCTGATTTGTTCCTACATTTGTACTTAATACGATTTTTTGCTGCCAAATGAACATTTATGCAGTAAAATAATGAATAATTACAAGTTTTAGAACAAACGTTTGATTGATATTAATAGAATGCAATTTGGCATGTGATTTTTACAAGAAATGAATAACACTTAAACCTTCCAATGTGGCGGTCAGGCAGTTTTCAGTAGAATCCATCAATTTTTCTTATTTAAAAAATTATTTTTCAGTAAGATTAAGCAAGATCATCCATATAACCTCACGTACATATGCCGACATCTGCATGGCATATGCCTACCCTGCAAGCAAACATTAGGTAATACGTACGGAAGTTTGAGCATCACAAGTGTGAAAGCATGCAAGGTTTAAATGCCAATCAGTTTCATTAATAGCTGGTGAGCTAGTATCCCCTGCTACATGCCCGTGGCGGCTTGCAGGGTAATATGCAGATGTAGATGAAGCCATCGCTGGAATGTGTGTCAACACCAGACATTCACCGTCAAATTATATATTACTTGGATGATAGAAAAAGCTTGAACTAGAAGGGTTATACAATTCAAGCGATAGAAGTATATTGCACCAACGGCTTCTACGCATACAGCGCGAGCTGGTTGTGGGGGTTTCAATTAATGAAGATACAATTGATGATACTAACTAGGCTACTTAGCATAAAATAATGTTTCCTGAAACCTATGTTTGGGAAGTATTCTGATCCATTGTCGTTCGTGTAGTCAAGCCAGAACCATTTTTATGACGAAAAACGGAGTTGTTTATTACTGCGGTATCGTAATGTATTGCCATATTTGTTCTTCCACACCCTTGGTAGATGGTTTAGTTAGTGGCGAATGCTAATATTGGAAAACATGTGAGGAAAGTGGAAATAATAAATGTTCGCTTGGGTGGCAATACAATCTGCCGCAGTTCTGTTATGACACATTTCAACTCGCATACATGACTAGAAGATTCGTCCTTACGAATTATCAGCACTAATATTAGATTTTTTCCGGCCCTCAAAACTGTTTTGCTAATTTACGATGCCTTCAATCCTTTTGCTCTCATCTTCCCTCAATAATTAATTATTTAGCTATCTATAGAGCTCATCCCAGGATCTTTTCATCATCGAAGGCTTCATTAAACATTTATGCCAAGTAAATCGTCACGTTAATTTTCCTCTCATTCTAATCAGCCTCTTCCATAAACCTTTTCCATTGGCATACTTTTTTTCCCACTTCTCCAGTGGTTACTTCATTTGTCTTCACAACTCCTCGGTATCATCCCATTTCCACCGCTTCTAATCCTCTTTTCTATTTTGTTGGTGCCTTCACTCCTCAAAGTTGTCGAAAAAGAGTCACTACATGTGCAAAAGGTATTATTAAAAACTTCTCTGGCTCGCAGAGGCATATTAATAACGAATTTTTTTTTCTTCTATTAGAATACTTTTCTTACTATGGTCACTCGTATGGTCACTCTTAATACTGTCCTTCCAACGCTAGTGATTCTTGTATCTATAAAATAAAATTCTTCCCGAATATAGTATATAATATTTTCTGGAGTCACTTGTTGAAATTTTGTCAACTAACACAAGAAAAATGTTATTTGTACAAAATAATATTTAAATAAAATTATTTTGTTAAACCGATTAAAGTTTTGAAAGCTTAAAGTGCCATTTTCAAGGTGAGGAAGCCCTTACATTTTCTAATTTCCGTGGATTCCGCAAAGTGCTTCTTTTATTTTTCAAATTGCGCAAATTTGGCCCTCACCGGTTTCTTTTTAAATTTGAAAATAACCAACCTTGCTTCGGCTGAAAACCTTAATATTCGTTTTCTTTTTGTATATAATGAGTGTTTTTCAGCGAAAACGCGTACCTGCTGGACATTTCACGTATACGAAAATTATCTCGAACCTTCGTAAACAAACGTATTTAATAGGTTTAAGGGCAATTTGTTTACGAGTTTTCGGTGCGTATACGAGGTGAAACTGACAGGGACTCTTTAAGGATTGTGGTGGGAGATCCTCACCACCCTCCTTTTTCCTCACTGCCCAAGAAGGAAGGATATGGGGGAGAAAGCAGCATGCGGGGTGAGGATGGCGAAGGCAGGAATCCGGGGTGGGGGGTTGGAATTCGGACGGCCGCCGATCGCGTGTGCATGGATCGCCTCACCCGCCGTGAACGCCACAGGGGCGGAGGGAGGAAGAGGGAGATGGCGCAAGAGAGCGGAGTTAACGGCTCCGGCGAGAGATAGTGTGGAGGCAGGCCGGCACCCCCGGCCCACACCCCTTTTTTCACTGCCCTTTCCAAAGCCTTTGAGGGAGGGTGCCCACGGTCGGCCGGTGGAGGTTTATGGGGCCAGCTAAAGGGGCATTCCTCTCGCGTTTCCACGTCTCCCACGCCTCCACTGCCTCCCCTCCTATGGCTTGTCTATATAGCTACATCGCACCACCGCTTACCCTGGTTTCCTCCATCATTCCATTCATCCTGCGGGTGAGGGGTTTTATAGAGCCGTGTCAAGTTTTCCGAAGCTAACGTATTAAAAATCTGCTAAAAAATAGAGGCGCGTGAAAGGCATAATATTAAGGATTTCATATTTTAACAGAACATATTTATAGCAATAGCATCAATATCGTTAACAAAAATTAGTTCACGTTTTCTTGAAACCTTTCAGTGTACTCTGGAAAGGTTTATAAATTTTGTATACCGTGTGCACCCCTAAACATTTTCTTCCTGCTCAAGTTACGCTACTAGCACTTAGTCAGTTGAAACTGAAAATAAAACTAATATTTGGTTTCTTTCTTGTGGTCACCTCGAAAGAAAAAAAATTGCCCCCTTACCTAGACTGCGTTTTAGGTGAACGTAACTTACAAAATATCGTTTTAATCTGTTTTATCCTGGAGACATTATTTTACGATTCTCCTATTCAGATTATCTACTATATTTTTATGATTTTCCTGTAAGCATTTGTAGACATTTTTGGAAACACAGCAGGATTGGAAAAGGCTAAAGTTAAATGCAAAAAATAGCATTGGAATACAATTAATTAATAATGGAAGTAAAAATATTGAAAAAATCAAATTGCGTAGAAGTTACATGAGAAAATATTTTGTGAGTTATCGTGAGCTGAAAATGATTTATTTGGTACATTTTCAACTAAAATCACAATTTTTTTAATGCCTATATGTACGATTTTCGAAAGTAGCATGAATCTTGCAGGGATAAATCTCTAAATCAGCATGAGTGAGATTTTTAAGTGCCCTATAAAAAGATATTTTCATTCCGAATTCGAGACTAAGGAGTGCTTTGAACAATTATCGGACATTTTTTTTTAGAGAGAAAAAAGGATAGAAAACATATGGGCGGGCACAATGGATTGGTAAATTCAAACTTTATACGGAAATTATGTATTAAAACCTGGGTCCGAGCTCTGTAGATGCATTATAAACACACAAACTTATAGGTCCTTTGCTTTCTCACTTCGAATAGACCGGAGATAAATACACACACGTGAGGGTCGAATAGGCAGTGGCACCGTTGAACAGATGGCGTCAAAAAGTAGAGAAGAAAAATAAATAAAAGAGGAAAAAATTGACAAATGATGAAAACATTTAAAGCCCGCGGGTCTTTCCTCATCGACGTAGAAATAAAACTGCACCTGTATGCATGGAAACATGCACCTAAATGGGTTCATGCATGGAAATACGTGTACCGGCCCCCATTCCATCTGCTCTCAGGGCCTATGCTCTCGGCATCCTCGCCTCCCGTGTGGCGTCACCTGCCGCCACGCTCTGCTTGCTGCTACCTCTATCACACAAAAAGGACGATTTTCGGGGTAAGGACGGCGATAGGAGGGAGGGGGGTAGGTTACGGGGTTGTTGGGTGTCGATGATGGTGCATAAAAGGAGGGAGAAGACCGCGGGTTATTTATTGGGGAGGTCGAGGTCACTGAGCGCGTTCACCTTGCCCGGCTGGAGAGCTTATACATTTGAGTTATGCGCTTTCGGCTCTCCTCAGGTAAGCGTTTCAAGAAACCTGAGCACATGAATGGAAACAATAAGTGCCTGCGGTAAACAATGTGGAAAAAAATAAATGTCAATCGTAAAATGCGTCAAAGCCTAGGAGATATTAAAGGAGAACGCCTGGTCTTCATAATTTTTGTAAAGGGATATTAAGTTCGGCATACTGAATTGCTCAAGCATTAATAATTATTTCCTGATTTATTTTTTTAAAGAAGTATTTTTTTAAAACATGAAGAACAATACGTTCGTATTTAGTTTTGTTTTTATAATTTCATGTTCTACCTGGCCGGAAAACAGCCATCAAACCAAAAATATTGATATTTCTAAAACATTTATTTTCTTGTCCTCACTGTGAAAATTGCATGCCCATGCGTTGCATCCCAAACTCTTAGCTGTGATTGTTGTTTTTTTAATATCTAATTATATGAGAACACGTCTATGTACTCGCACTGTATCCACTGGAAGAAGCAAATAATTGGTTCCTTCAGGCATTACTTCATGACATGACGTATCCTATGAGAGTAAAATTAATAATAATAGTAATAAAATTAATACAATGATTAAAATCCATCGCTTGAACTAAAAACACTAAATGTGATCAACTATAAGAACAATAATGATGATAACAATAATATAAATAAAATATTTCGTAATTTTAAAACTTTCATAAAATACTTGGTAACCCCCAAATCATTTAATTGTTCCAACCAATTGCAATATCATGGAGTAATTTTCGAGGCCAATTTACCTGTTAATATACTTGTAGAAAGACGCTGAGGAAAGCGAAACTTATGAAGTTCATAGGAACCAAAAATTTGTAGACATTTACTGGATATTTATCACCTGATTAATCCATAAAAGTCTAAAGAGACGCTTAAATTTTTATATTTTATATTCATAAAAATGATGTCAGTATTGTCACACTTACTGTTTATTTATTAGCAAGTCAATGCGTTAGAATTTACTACATGTGTCTCTTCGCTATGTTTTCCATACATTTTGTCATATAATGCATTTATCTCGGTCAGCAATGTTAAATATCAAGCTAGTGTTACCTTTCTAATATTTAGAGCCTCAAATTAAGTCCTCCATTGGTTTAAGATATGGAGCATAAATGTATTTTTTAGATGATAGTTTCTATTCATAATTAATATATCTCCTTTCATTCGCAGGTAAGCCACGTCTTATCTGGAGAGATAAGGTGAACATTTAGGTCTTCCCCTGATGAAGGTGACTGCTGTGAGAGTAAGCCTAATTGAATGAAGCAGCATTTCCGTTATTTCATTTCCACTTTTTAAAAATCATGGAAAACCCCTAAAACCGATTCTTGGTTCTTCCATCGCTATTAGCCTCTTTCATTTCAGCTAATTGGCATTAGTACTTGAGTAGTACGAGTAGTTAGTACTAGTAGTTTTTGATATCATGTTAAATCACGTGAACTAGTTTCGAGATTGTGATTCGGAGTTGTATTACCCAGAACATGTGAATTTAGGTATTTTCAATTGAAATTGAATTATATCTCGAAAATTTAGTTGTGTTAATAGTTCTCGCAAGTTGTAGTGGATTTTTTGTATACTTTGATTTCTGTTTATGCATCAAATTCGAAGTTTGCATTTCACAATCCCTGTTAACTATATCTTTAAGAATGCGCTTTTTATATTCAGATCACTGATGGTGCATGAATAGCTATTCTAGATGGCTCAATTACATTGTCTACATCTGCATCTCTTGCGAATGAATTCTACTTTAGCTAAGATTCTTCGCTACCATGATCGCTATTACTCTGAAATTAAGCATAGATGATTCACGGAGATTCACCACCAATTATTCGAGAATCAATGCTAAATAAAATAAAATATATTTCTTTACATTTTGACTCGGACACACTCTCCCATTCAAGGTAGGATTTAATATTTTCTGCAGCAAGTTTACATTTTTATTGAATAAAATATCACAATTGTCATATATCTGGCGTTTCAAATGTTTACAAGCTGAAATAATTTATTTCAACTTGTAAACATTTGTAAAAAACTGCTTATAAAAATATTTTATGATTTTAATGTGAAAGGGTATTCGAAGCTTGAAATTGAATGATTAATTAGCTAAATGAACCACTCTCGGTAAATAATGTTGCTGTTAACGTTAGTAAAAGTCTCAATAGTTACTTTTGTTACTTGGTACCATGACATTTTTCTCGTGCATGGAACAGAGCTTATGCACTATGGGCCAATCTTAAAAATATCCCTATATCCAGTATGCAGGAATAGATAGTCAAATTTAAAATCAGTCATAATTTGAATAGAATAATGTATTACTTTCACCTTTTATTCTATCGCAGGAATTATTTTTGGTTTGGATAAGGTTTAGTTTTAATAGATAAATAATTTCTAGTTGGAATTTTCAGATTCAGTGACTAATTTATTCAATTATAAATAGTGAAAGAAGTTTCGTTTGGTTTATTATTTGAATAGGTACATCCCAGTTAAGGAAAGCATAAAATAAATACGGATTCTTAATAATATTCCAGAAGGAGTGCAATCAACACTCCCTGCGCAGGTAGCACAAACCTTGTTTGCGCACCAATTCTTGATGGATCGTGAACATTTATTTTCTAATCGATTTCTCTTTTTGATAAGTTCAGTGGGGATTGTGCTAGATTTTCTACGAACGTTGAGATTTTTATGGTTCTTTGATTCTTGTAGTAAACTTGGATTTATTTATTGACAGCGGAAATGCTTATAATTCCACCAAAGTTCATAATGAGTCATTGTATTATCATTCTCCGAAGGCGACGTAGCACAATAACAGAAAATTATCCCAGGCTTTCCCTATGTGTTCATAGTTTTCTATTCGGAGGTGCATGCCTGAGACTAATTATACCTAATCCTTTCTCTAGTCGTACATAATGAAAGGTCATACTTGTATTATTTTTCGACGCACGATATCAACAGTTTACACAGTTACGTCTTTTCGAATTATACTCAAGTGGGGTATCTCTTTTTCATTCTTAATTTCCCGCTTTTTAACAAATCATTAGGTGGAGGGATTTATTTAAATCAATTTTATCTGGTAACGTGGCAGTTTGGCATTTAAGGATTTAAGTATGGGTAAAGTGCTGAAATTAGTTTAGGCAAACTTTCGAATTGAAACTTCAGTTCAACCAACCATTTTTCTAAAGCACTTTAGTATAGCAACAATGAGTTACGCGTTACGGCTTAAAGAAATTCTCCATAATAGTTCATATTTAAAACTAAAAAACTAAAAAAACTACAAAAATATGAAATTAGCAAACAAAACTTCTTCTCCGTCATGTTAATTTATTTCGCAATATGACCCCTATTACTAGAATTCCTGAATTTATTATTTTTCTTTCATTGATATACTGTAGAACATGGTTTAACACGCTGTTAGTGAAAATATCAGCAAAATACTTTCTTTTCTATTGGCTAAATCTTTCAGGCATCAGTATGTTGGTATGATGGCAGTTGTTTAATTCTAGTCCTTCGATTAATTTTTTTACTTGCATTGGATTATATCTACTAGGTGTAAAAATAAAATGGAACAGATTACCATTGTCTAGCCAAGTTGAAACTTTAGCCATACCATGGCAGAACCAATTTTTTTTTGTATAGCAGATATATATTCTTCGTTATATGAATGTTGCAACATAGACCCAATAATAGGACCCTTGTTTGATTTTTGGACTAGGTATAAAGAATTCGAGGAATTTCAAAGGGGAAGAGTCATTTACCTAGACTAGTACAGGAAAACGATCCCTAGATTTATGTCCAAGTTATTAGCCTGCTCAACAACCGAAGCCCTCACACTCTGACAATTTCTTTCTTAGGGTTTGAAAAGAATGATTTGTCCTGATGAATTGCGAACATACAAGGTCACGTATAAATTGTGGTCTTGCGCGCAGCAACACAGTTCACGATATTAAAACCAATAAGCACTATCATCGTATTTGCCTTTGATAAATCCAAAGAAGTCCATTACTGTTACACTTTGATGATGGAAATGTAAAAACTGAGGTTCTTAAGTTCTATAATAAATTGACTATATGAAAATATTTCCTTTAAAAACCCTTACGCCATAAGGATATTTTTTCATATAGTCAACTTTGATGATATCAACGAATTTTTTAAGCAAAATATGTCTTAATCCACGGAAAATATGGAGAAAAATAAGGAGGCCGAAATTACTACTGATAACTATTATCTTGAAATATATATAAAAAGATGTAATGTAGGTGGCACAATAAATCCTAATAAGAAATACATTCCTGGGCTCTACCACATAAACAATTTCGTTGGATATCGATTCCGTTACCATCAAATAATACCTGAGTTCCTTCACCTAGATTCTCTCAAAGTATATTTGAATTTTAAACTGGGGCGTGTCGTGTGAGATATGAAGGTATGCTTATTTCCGACGCATAGAAAAATATTTTTAGCCGCGGGTGTGAAATGAATTCTGCAGTATTTAATACCAGAGACAAAACGTACAGAGCACCGTATAACGATTAAAAGGAAACATTAATTTACGGTTATAAAACGCCGAGTTATTATTTCCTTGGATTTCCCTTTCTCATTTCACCACCGAAAACTCTTCGCGAACCGTGCATCTTACGCTGCCGCTGGGGTCGTGAAGTTTGTCTTGGGACGGCGTCCACTTTAATGTCTTCTGATGCTTTCGACCTTCCCGGCCACGATGAGAGCAAGTCTATAGGTACATAAAGTCTCCCAGGCTCGCTGGGGATAGTGTTTATTTAAGGAGGGAACAGTTCTCTTTTAGTCGCGATATTATCGCGGAAAATAACTCCATCACGTGAAGTCGAACGACACAGCACCGCTGTGAGTTGATATCGATTGACTTACGGTTACGAAAAAAAACCATTTTCATTTCTGCGGATATTATAACTCAGCGTAGTTTTGAGATAGGTCATAAAACACGGACGAGAACACGGAATATGTCCATAAAGCTGGATTGCTTTAATTTTTGCAGTCGTGAGAGGGAATTGACACGGGTCTGGGAGGGGGGAGAGAGAGGGTGGGGAAGGTGGACGGACTTCCATTATTTCTTGGCATAGAAATTGCCTTTGCATGCGCTGGTTAGCACCACCAGGGCATTTCTTGTGAGTCAATAAGGAAACGTCGGGGGAAATATTCGGGGCACGCTCACCATTTTACTCGGTGCAACGTTGACTTCGAAATAATTATTTGAATAGACATAAAATTAAATATAACCTATTAGCACCAATTAGTAACTATTACCTCTTCTAAAAAATGAAAAAATAAACATTTGGGTCAAAGATTAAAGAAAGTTATTTTAAATTTAGTATTTTGTTACTGCTAAGAGAAAGTAATCAGTGCCTAGCTTTTGAGGCAAATTAATGTGTTGCATCATTCATTTATTATTATTTTTCCTTATTTAATCATTTATTTTGCATCCATTTCTATAAAAGAACGAATTACGTAAATATTGAGCTCTGTATGAAAATTTGGTTATGTGTATAAATAAAAATAACGCATATGCATAAGTGTGGTTTAGTAGGACAAACCAAGATTTAGCAAGTGACCAGAAGGTTGGTTTGGTAGGATTAGTGTAGGTATAACTCACCTCGCATAAGCCCTGCGGTGTGTGTAGTTCGTTTTCCTGCACAACCTTCGATTACCCACGAAGATCTGGCTCCCGAAAAATTACTCAGCTTGAACAAAGCTGAGGATATTCAAAGCTCAGGAGAATGGAACCTGGGCCATCAGGTTTAATAGGCGAGGACTCTCTCCGGTAGACTGGAAGCAGTAGACCACTCTGTAGGTCAAGGAAAAAAAATGAAGCAAGGAATCAGATAAAGCCATGCTCGTTAAGCTTCATAGACGTCCAAAAATGGTGCTTAAGTTTGCTCCTGCGAGCTCATAATGGTGTGAATGAATTTGCCGCCTAGAATTGAAGGATGTAACTTGTGGGAAAGGAAAGTAAGAAAACAGAAATGCCAGTCAAAGCCAGAAAGGAGGTGCAGAATAGATTTTATTTAAGATAATTGAAATGAGAAGAAGAAGAAATATTTGTTGTTCTTGGACCACTAAGAACATACAAAAAGTATGCATTAATATAAGAGCTCAAGTACAGA
>LYUA01000681.1:196114-210822 GCA_002093875.1 Calopteryx splendens
AGAGCTCACCCAGTACTAAGCCCAACGGCGTGTGAAATTCACACATCAGAATTGGGGGGGCCAGTTCCTTTCCCTCAGCCACCTGTGATTCCCAGGATGACCCGGTACCCGAAAAATTGTACACAGTTTGGGTGAATCTGAGGGTGCCAAGAAGTGTCAATATGCTGTGCTGTGCAATATCACACTCTCTTATTTGGAGCCTATTATGAACAAGGGTTATCTCTTTATGTTTATGTTCACACACGAGGCACGTAATGACTCGTAAAGTGTCTAAAGTTTGATGAAAATCTGTGTAAATTTTTTCCTTTACCCCAGATAAAAATTCCGAAAAACATAAGCTATAATTCTTTGAGAAAATCATTTCGAAATTTTTACGGACTGGATCTCTTTAGTGGTTGAGCAACCAACCGGTAATAGCGTCCTCTCTCTCTCTCTCTCGACACTCGAGGACGTCGGTGCGTGGGATCCGCCCATACGCTCCTCTTCCTCCCTTTGATGTTATCGTTTCAATAATTTATTTTAACATGTTGTGGCATGACAAATAGATTTTTTGCGGCGATGCCCAAGATACGTTTTGATGAAATCTAATCTCTTCCACTCATAGACATGAAAAATAAGTGGCCTTTAGGACGGAGAGGAAGGCACTGTAGTCATAATGCTTCTTAATCAGACATAATAAGGAGAGGAATAATATGTGTAGGAAAGTGAATCGGAAGCAATTGTTGAAATGAAAAAATTCTGGAGTAGGTTGGCTGATATACCAACTCAGCGTGAAAAAAAATCCTGAGTCAAAGTTTGTAAATTACTCGAATGATGAAGTAATGGGTTTTTAGCGCCAATATGGCCCCCAATTGGTTGCTGGAACCAATTTCAAATTCTTTGCTTGTCTTGTGGGTCATCGTACTTACCTAGTTCTCAATCTAGTAATATATATGTGCCAATAAAGGGACGGAGTTTTCAAAGGAACATTCCCGATACGGGGGACACCAATCCTAATTTCATCTTAATGATTCTAGCTTAGTTTCCAGGGCGATTCCCTCTCCCTTTATCGTGTTAAAATCCCCTCGCTTTTTCCCTCAATCCTCCCCTCACTTCCTTTATGTCGGAACATAAGAAAAGGAAAATCCACCTACCCTGATCGCTATATTATTTCATATGACTCTTAGTTCTCTTCAGAGTTCTTTTCTCATTCCTTGCCTTACATCCTTCTCAGTTCCTCGAACACATGGCCCTCTCCCCATCCCGTCCATTTAAATATCATATCACATATTCCTCGCCCATACCTATAGGTATTCTGGTCTCCAGTTCTGTTTTTGTTTTGTTTTGTTTCTGTTTTGTTTTTTTCCCTGACTGAGCGTCAGTTTCCAAACTCGTCGGGACTCGGGACGTTGTTGAGAGTTGTGGGACATAATGGCGTGGGTTGAGGCAATATCCCCTAACCCACCGTGGGAGAATTTCTCAATGTATCCTTCCAGGAGTGTTGGGAGTCAATTCGAGGAGTGGGGTGTTGCGATATGACTACACTTAGACACAATGTCGATATCTTCTCATATCGACCAGGTTGATATGGATAATTTTGAGGAACCGAAGTGTTGTGGGCCGATAAAAGACGCGGTCGATATGAACGTTAAGGATGAGGTATATTCAATATGAGAATAAGGACGACATTTAGATATGGACGACAATTTCGATATGACGATATAGCTAATATGCCCATTTTTTTCGACATTTATCGAAATGTTTTAAAATTATCTCATATTTAATATTTAATCACATCCGAATTTGGTTTCTCCTGGAAAGAACGTTTTGCAGGAGTTAACTTTACTGGATATTAGAACTTAATGAGTTAACTTCATTGATATCAGAACTATAACCTTGTGATAGCCATTTAATGCATTGCTTCCGTACCCTCAACCTTCAATCTTCTTCTTGTACCCATTTAATTTGCTTTCCACAGTTGTGTACAGAAATCTGACCAGCTGCAAAATCTACCTTGCTACCCTCAACCACTCTTATAGAATTTCATTTTCCTTATTCTGGCTGTGACAAAACATAATACGGTATTATCAATGGTATTAGATTCATGCTTGTCAACTCATAATGATTAGGATAATGGCACGCTTGCTTATGTTCATGTTCAAATTCCTAATGGTTCCTTATCATAACAATGAGAAATTATCACGAAATCATTTAGCTACAATTTGTAAACCTTTAAGTTATTTAGCTATGAATAGTTTATGGTAATTTTCTGGATAAATAATTACGAACTATTGACCTAGTCTATAGATATTATCTTTTCCTATATCATTCATATTTTATGTGCCTCACAGCGCTCAAGTTCTTATCATTATACCCCAATGGTTCTCTTTTACTGCAGAAATTTGGAGTTTTCAAATAAATTCGAATTGATATTCCATTTATTCCAAAATATATTTTACGTACTGGTATTACGGTTGATAAATGCATAAAATATATTTACGATGAAGATTTACATAACGATGAAAATTCAATGCCGTTAGAACATAAAACTTGTGCACTAAAAGAATGATTTATTTTTAAACACAGTCCTTGATCTTTATATATTTTGCATGCAAGTTTATTCCTTCCTTGCGTAGGCTTAGACCAAGATTTTTTATTAGTTTTTAAATGACAATATCCATTAGTAGCAAAGTCCCCGCCAAGCATTTTATTATTGTCATTAATGAACACCGTTCACCGTACTACAAAAGTACCGTAAAACACCGGAAAACAAATTATTTCCGAAAAGAATAGTCGTGGGAAAACATTTGGAATAGCCTCAGGGGGAAGAGAACATTTAGAGAGAGAGAGAGCAGAAAGTTATGAGAAAATTTGTTTTTTTTTAGAAAAGCTTTCAATTATATAGGAAAGCAGGCAATCAGAAGTGGCAGAAATGATTTATTGTGTATAAATTCGTTGTAATTACAGAATCGTACGAGTAATTTGACCAATATTTTGCATAAAGAGTGTAAAATGTTTTTAACTATATCTTGAAGTTCGGGTTCGAAAACCACATGCATAATCTTGAGTATCGTAAATTAAAGTATGACATTCCCTAGGAAGCTTAGGGAGTTCCCAAAATAGGAGCTCACAAGTATTCACTAAAATTTGAATCTATCTACTGAAGTTTATAAACTTCTGTGAAGAAAGGAAAAACTGGATTGATTGAAAACAATTTTCTTCGATCTTATTCCACGAGTTCTAATCATCGATTTAAATCGGTTGAGATTGAATTATCATGTAAAAATGCCTGCATATCGTTCTTACGAGTATATGGTTATCGCGGGGACCAGAGAGAAGTAAGCCTTTTTAATTCAATAGCTACCTGGGGAAAATCCCGTTTACTTTGCGTTTTTGGGATGGAAAGATCCACCAGCATTATTATGTCTGTGAGAGGATATGGTGATTCCCTTTCTTTCGGTACCTGCGGTGGATTCTTCGAGCGCCTCTTTTGGAGTGATTGAGAGTCCATGGGAAAGAGGGGGAGAGAAAGTCGTGCGATTCGTGTAGTTATGGCGATTCTCGGTTTTTCGGGAATTTCAATTCTTCCTCGCAGCAGTTGAATTTTTTTTCGTCTTGGTTCTTTAACGAGTTCCACTTTTGGACACTCTGCTGTCCAAATCGATTGAACAGTTGAGATTAAACCTTGTCGTAGAATTTCTCAAAACATTACTTTCACTGGGTCTGGCTTCAGCTATGGTTTTTCGGTCATTTTATTATTTCACCTTAATAAGTAGTAGCTTCAGGCGTGTAAGTGGCGGATATCCTATGAAAAAAATGTGTCCATTCTATTTTGTCGTTTTACTAACATTTTGTTGTTAACAGAACGAAATTCATCTACATCTACGGGGTTACGCTGCAAGCTAGCTGAAAGGCGTGTTGCAGGGGGCGTTTAAGACAACAACCTTTCCTGATATCCTGTCATTATGTAATGATAAAAGATCAACTAATATCTATTTGTTATGTTTACTGTTTTCCTATTATTTATGTAATTGTGGTCACGAATGGTTCGAGGAAAGAATGAATATTTAACCTATCAAAGACGACGTCTTTTTCTATGCATTTTTCCGGGTGGTCCCACCTTCCAATGTAGTTTGGTGTCCTAATAATTTCCATTTTTGTCTGAAAAAAAATCATGGGACTTTTTACTTTCTAAAAGGCGAAGCTTTCCATGCGCTCTTCGCGTCTCTAGAGTATTCCATCCTAGGATTCCCAAAACCCCTATTACACTCGCCGTCGCAAAAATATCGCAGTCTTTTGATAAAACTGCTGAAAATCCCGATGGTCTTTACATGGTTGCATATACTTAATATTTTAAAAGCAGCATTAAGTCTGACCGAGTAATTTTGTTTTTAACAGAATGCATTTTACGAAATGTTAACAAAAATTATTTTAAAGTAATTTTAATTTACTTGAATTAAGGTTTGACACAAGTATTCCATAATTTAAAAAAGGGAGAAGCAGAGGGGTTGGAATAGAAAAACATTAATGAAATGTAAATTGTCGATATTCACGACACATGCTGTGCTCGTTATAGTGTAAGACAATTAAATTATACTTTTGACTGTGAATATGTTCTGCTATTGAAAGACTGAATACAAGAACGTAAATTGACCTGAAACGATATCTATGGAATTTGGTTAAATATAGACCATTAGCACTTAACGAAGTATAATGTAGAATAATTAGTCACAGGATATAAATTTAGAATCCAAAAACTAGTGCGTGAACTCAAAAGATGTTAATCAATGCATTGTGATGTTAAAAAAGCAAATATGTCTGAAAAAGCAAATATAGGTTATGTATAATATTTTGAGGTAAACTCGATAATGTATAATATACCAAAATGCCTGCAAATACAATCAATCAGGTTGCTAATTAGTTTAGGACCCTCTGATCTGACAGATCGATCTCTTATTGGTATACCATATTATATACATATAGATATGGATATAGTTTTTCATTTTAGAGTTGTAAAATATTGTGAAGCATTAAACTCGGAAAAATAAAACGTATATTTTCTTCATCTTTCACCAATCCTCCCAGTAGTAAGGTTGCCATGTTATGGATACTACTTTTAAAACTGGCAGAATAGTAGGGTGTCATTTTTGTATTTTATACCAGAAAATTGGATCTCTCAAGTAAAAACGAGCAAAAATAACAAAACGACGGAAAATATTGGCCCAGTTTCTTGGATCACATCCAATACATACTTACCCTTCTGCCTCCAGATGAGGAAGTACAATGTAGAACAGACATGCCATTTGGAAGAGCCATAAATATTTTCCATAATAAATCTTAATTTTGGAAACTTTTGTATTCAGCTGCCCACCCAGCTTCCCCTCCATTTCTATCAATAATTATCACATACGACTAACCCTTGATTCTTAGTCATTGGTTTTCTTGACAATAATACTCTGGGAAAGGAAAGAATGTGTTTTTATTCTAATGTGTACCTTCCTTGCGAGCTGCGTACGCTTGATAGGATTACATTTAACTTGAGTAATCATTTGTTTTTCTTTAATAATCTGGTTTTAAACTGAGGAAAAATGGAATTCATGATAATAGTTTAAACGTTTTTCGGAGATTTTTGGGAAACGTAATCGCACGCTAACAGTTCTGGTATGTGAGTTTTTCTTTCGTGCCAATGTGATGCTCAAAATACAAATACAACTCCTTGCAGTGTGTTAACAAAAATGTATACCCTCATTAAAGCTTCACGTCTATTGTTTCATGTTAAATAATAATTATTATCAGTGGTAAAGTGTAAGTGCCTTAAAGTAAACAGTTTCATCGCTGAAAATATAAAAAAAATTACCTTCATAAAGACATTTCTCGAAAAATATTCTTCTCTCGATATGTAGATATTTGTTTTCCCCTTTCTGTGATTCTAATTACAAGGGATTTAATATCTTCAAAATAACTGTTCACTTGTAATCAGTTTTCCTAGTGGTCGAACCAACTTTTTATACCTAAAAAAGAACTCGAATTTTTAGCCTTTGAATGAAACGTGAGTTAGTTTAGAGTTAGTGAGTTTATTAGAGTAACTCCAGTCAGCTAATGCGCCTTTATCATAATGGAATTAGATTTACCTAATGCAACTGCAAGAATTACTGTATCTGTCATAATATGTTAGTTAGTTAAGTTACCGTCAGCCCAGTAGCCATCACCTCAATAAATCTTTCATGGTGACAGCTGCTAGACTATGGAATTCACTACCGACAGGAATAAGAAATTTATATCAATACGAGCATTTAAGTCCAGAGTGTACAAGCTACTACCTAAATAATACATGGCAGTTCTCTAAATAACTAATCATGTTGCTCTGATAAACCACGTGAAGTGGAAAAAAAAATAAAAAATATATTCGTGAATATATGTATTTATGTGTACATATGTATGCATATGTGTTTGAATTTGTATATGTATGTATGTATATATCTATTTGAATATGTATATGTTTATATATTTGTTCTATGATATATTTATTAACTACAGTGGTATCTGATATAGCTATGAATTACTTTTTTATGATTATTTTTTTCTAATTTACTTGTTTCTTCTTTGCAATAAATTCCCATACAATTCTGATGCAATAAATATCTCATAGGCCAGGAAGGCCTACGATAATAAACGAATTGAAGTGAATTGAATATGATATTCTACATATTTTTTTCTAGAAAAAAATTGTTTCAGTCTCCAAACTCCGATCACTCAAATTCGAATATAAAAATTATTACATTTTGCATTTGCAGAAGTAAACTAAGATGTAGTCGATTCGTGCGTTTGTAAACGCTTCCTTCTGCTGGATTTAGTATAATATTTTTTGCATTACATTGACATAATAGTAGCTTTTATATGCTGCAACATTCACTCAAATATATTTTTTTAAATTTACTTCTTACGATAACCGTTATTGGAATTTCCCATCTAATCCAAACCTTTTTTATTGTTTGATAAACTCTTCTACTTGAGACTTCATATTCTGTGGTAAAATGCGATTGATCTTTTTCAATGAATTAATATATATCTTAGTTGATAATTTTTACCATTGGACATTACTCTGTGAATTGAAGTCCAACCGTCCATAACGGAAGTTATCATTGTATTATAATGTAACCATCCTTTAGTTGCCTACTAATTTTAATGTTGTATCTGCAGCCCCGTGAAACGCATTGGAATGAAACATGTGCGATATAAAGGAGATTCTAGAAAACTAATTTCAATTCCAAAATCTCACCTTAATATTTTTAGAACGGATTTGGCCGATGGTGGCTTTGCTTTTCTTTCCAATGCGAGAACATCCCAATTTTCAATGAATATTTTACTCGACATTAGCCACATTCCTCAAGTGTTAATGACGTATTAAGCTTAAAACTCGGAAATGATGATCTATTTCCGGTGGCATTTAAAAAAATTATGGCCGTAAACGTGGAATTGGAACAGCAGATTCTGCTAATCCGTTTGTAGTAGTGCGGCGCGCTTAAAGCATGGCGAGGTGCGATCGATGCCCTTGCATTCATTCCTCTCCGGTGAATCTTTATTGTTCTCGGCACGTGACTTGGCGTCGAGTGTTAGAGGCGGGAGGGAGCGGNNGGAGGGAGCGGATTGGCCCGTGGGAGGAGGGTTGGGAAAGCAAGCCCCCTCCCTCACCCTTCCCCACTCCTCCTCTCCCAGCCACCAGTCCTCAGCCGGTCTCGTAAACAATCCGTCACCATAAACATGACCCCACTTCCCCCCTCCCATTTTGACCCCTTGTAACCCCTTCTCGTCTCCTGCCCGTCCCCGGCCCTCCCTCTCCCCACCACAGGGTCTCACCTCTCTCTCTCCCTCTCCTCCCCCCCCCTCCCACGATGTAATTTATAGCCCATCCCTCAGCCGTGGAGGGTTAGGGCCCCGGCCGAATATGTTTTATTTATTTATATTTTTTTTAATTCGTCCGGTGTCGAAAATTGGTTGATTTTTATTTTTCGGACTCGCTCTGCGCAACGGGTTCAAGGGAATTTGTTTCATTCGTTCAAAATCCTCCAAAAACTTCCCCCTCCTACCGTTTTTCTCTCCCCCCTCGAAATCCGTCGATGCTCGTCTGCCGCTCTCAAAACCGCTCGAAATAAACGATGAAATCGTCTTTTGTCTTCCGGAGCTGCAAAAACGTGTTGGGTTGGTGCGGGTGTGTATCTCTCGCTTCGAAATTGTGTATTTCTCGCATTGCCCGAAGGACGGAGATTTTCCTTCGTGGAGGAGCGAGTAAAGCTCAGAAATTGAGAACCCTTTCCGTTCCAATGAATCATGATCGTACTGCTTTTCGTGTAAAACTTGACTTTTGACGTTGAAAAATGTTTGAGGCACTGAGGTAAAGAAAATTTTGCGCTTTCGCCTAAAAAATATGAATTTATTACTAGAGAATCTTCCTATATATAAAGCCTTTGGATGCATTAAAATCGTGTAATAAAGAATATAAGCTATTTCAACTTTTGAAAAAAGCTTGAAGGTGGAGAGAGGAGAAAAATCAGGCAGAATTATAATCGTTACGAAATGTGATACTGTTTTTTTATGTATAGACAATCCATTTAGTGGTTATTATTTTTTACTAGGGGTATTTGGTTTTAAACACTGTCAAAGAAATTGCACTGTCTGGGTTAATTTCTATTTTATGCCCGAGGACAAACTGTAGAGTATACTATGCGTTTTAGGTGAGCATCACGACCAAATTCCGCACACAAAAATATAGTTTACCAAAAAATAATCAGATAATAGGGAAAAAATAGAATATTGCTTTGAAAACGAAAAGGAATATAAATATCATTAAAGTATGAGAAGACAGTTAAATGATTTTCTTAGAATTAATTAATATTTTTATGGTGTCACCAGTTCGGATGCCACATGGTTAGTGCAGAGCGCAGTGCCCAGAGTGCAGTGCGTCTTAATTTTAAATCCGGTTGTTTCGTGTGGAAAGGTGCCTGATGTTACGTATACGAAATTTCGTATGCCGCGGTGTACCTACGCCTTGAGAAGCTTATCTAGGCTCTAGGATCTGTGTGGTAACAATTCCATTTCAGTTGCACCTGTCGAACGAAGAGATACGTGCCAAACGCCCAGAGCCGTATTTTAAGCTTTCATTTAGCACCTTTATTATTTTGTTCTCCTAAATTAAATGAACTCTAAAAATCTATTTTTTTCGTGTGGAGCAAGTGATGTATGAATTTGAGGCGCAGAAAATTAGAAAGAATGAACAGAGATATATAGAGGTTCCGTACTGTGAAGGTGGAGCAACGTTGATAAAGTGAAATGGTCGGTGCGGGGAATGAGGGTGGGAGAAGAGAGGTGTACAATAATGACCAAAATGAAGATAAAGTCATACTTATTGAAGAACACATTAAATGGGGAATTTACATAGAGGAATAGAGAAGGGGATACAGAGAGAAAAAGAGGAAGAAGGATTGTAACACCAACAGACGTCAAGTAAGGAAAAGAATTCAAAAGCTAAAAGAAGAAGTATAAGAACAGAGAAAGTGGAGGACATTCAGTAGGTACCTACCTGTCGAAGGAAATATTTTCTGAAGGAAAATATCTATTTTGCCATTTGTCACAGATTTTTAATGTAAATACCAATGTCATTAGACCAATTGTAATTACAAATTTTTGTCGTCATTAAGTCACTAAGCTGGAAATTATGATAAGGTTTAGTCAGAGATATTAATATCATTGGGTTTATCGGCTAGTGATCTGTTCACTGCAAAAGCCTGGTTGAAAGAATATGGGCCTCACCTGCTTGAAATTGGAGAAATAAGGGAATTGCAACGGAAGAAGGTTGAGATTGAAAAGTTTACTTTAATACGGATAATTATGCATATTTTGTATGAGGCAGGTGTACAAAAACTTCCAATAGATTTGCGTAAGAAAAAACTTTAAACTTTACTACGTTTTTGAAATACCTAATTCCACTTCAGCGCATTGCAATAGTGTTTTTCTTCCTAAGGAATTATGACAACATTCTTAAGGTAAGCTAGAAAGGATTTAGCATAAAAGTTTTGTATCTCAGATCCATGAAAAATTATATGTTTAGTAATAAAGTGGATATTCTACTAATTACCCAAGTGTGGTTTGAGAAACCCAGCTGTAGGGATATCATTGCCAAGAAAAATATCTTTAAATTGCGTAAAACCCAGAATAGACTGAGGATCAATTTTGGTTTCCGATCTCCATTTTCTTCTATTTTTCCCAACCTGCCTCCTCTTCCTGAGAATTCCTGTCTTTTCCCGTTATTTCCAACAGGTTTCTCTGAACGCCGTTTGACATGTCTAGGCCATCTAAATCTTATGTTTTTTTGCTATTATGCAAATTTATGCTCCATCTTGTATGCTCATTTCGTATTTTATCTAACTTGATTGTGCCACATCTGTATCTCCCCATCATTATTTCATGTACTTGCATTAGTAATGTGTTGCTTTTAAGTAGCCGAACACTCTGCTTTGCATAGCATGACTGACAATATTATGTTCATGACACTTTTTGCTCGAGAACTTTATACGCATCTTCTTGTCACTAATGACTCCTAAATGGAAAGCCAAAGAGAAGGACGTTTATTTTTGCAACGCCCCTCGTCTTGTTCACCAACTCACTTGCAGGTAGCTCTAGTCACTGGGATTGGAGGGGTCTCCCGGCTATTCATCTCCAACATGATGATTGGCACGAGCGTCATAAGAATCTAATTTTTTCTGTGCCAGATAAATTTCGCAGCAATGGTGACGCATGCCGTCTCTTAAAATTTGCATCGTTTGCGTACAATCAAATGCGTACTCAATCGGCTTAGCGGGTCGGTTCCCCAGCTGCGTGGGTACGGAGGGTTTTGATGCTCGAACAGGTACTAATCTTCCCCCTCTCCCCCCCACCCGGTGACCCCTCCCCTGATCAAATGTTTACGCTCATTAAGCACCGGAAATATATTTTGGAATGATTGAAAAACAATAAATGAAGACTCCTAAGCGCACGCTACGCGAGGAAATCAGCTTCTGACGGATAGTTGCTGTTCAAGAAATACACTTGCTGGCCGGCTTTCATTCCGATCAAATGCGTAAAAACAAAAAACTCCAGCGGAAATAAACACAGTAGTAACGATGTGAACACACCGTTGATGAGGTAAAGTGAAACTTGACTAACACGCTCAGAAGTAAAAATATATTTAAATTCGGTGCAAAGGACATGATGTCCACCAAGGAATGCCGAAATCGATATTAAAAATATCTATATAAGTCCACGTTTCCCCTTAATATCTTAATACCTCTTTATAGGTAGTGTGTGAAATGTTGGGGAAGTCGGGGAAGCAGCCTTTATTAGGTGATTTTGATTTTGGGTTAAAATGATGTGTAAGTGACAAGAATGCATGTTACTTTTACGTTTTTAGATTATTCGTTGGAGTACATAACCTCTTTCCTGTTGTGACCGCGTGTAAGAGATAAAAAGCCTCGGAATCTGTCATTGTCAGAGTCTCATTATATTTTCATTCAGGCGGCCTCACCTACCTGCACAAATACCGGCCCTAGTAAAAGAGACTGATCAGGTCTGGTTTTAATGGAACTTTTCCATACCGAAAGATAAAAGTCAGTCCAACCTAGAAATTTTATTGAAGCTAACTGAAAATCTTTTGCTTTGCTTTTGAAAAAAGCTTATTCAAATATTCATGATTGGCTTCTCGATACTTAATATTTTGGTGGCATTTTTCAAACCAAAAAAATGAAAATTTCACTTTGCATTAAATTACCATTAGTATAATACTGAGTTAAATTTTATTAGGGTAGTAAAACTTCGGGGCGATAGAGACTAATCGGTCCCCTGGCTACGCCACAACATTCTTCGTTATATTGCTAAAGAAAATATGATGAAACTAAGATGCTGCGTGAAAAAATTAACAGAAGAAGGTAAAGGAGTCATCTAAGAGGACAAAAAATTCACATCTTATAACAAACAATTCCGACGTGCTACATTTTCCAGGATGGAAGTCACCATTATAAAGTTGATTACTGCGATTACGAAGATCGAATGAACTGATAAGACGCAAAAGGAAGAGAAAAGTAAGGAAATACAATAGGTGTAGACCACGATAAGGAAGAGAAGAACCAAATGGATTTGGCACACTTGAAGAAACAATGACTTTTTTATAATCATAAAAAAGAAAGGGAATTCGAAGGGAAGATGTCACGAGGGAAGCCCAAGGGAGAGAAATACGTGTAGGCCAAGGGGAGGGGAGTGTGGGACTAGAGACCTGTCGAGGAGTGAGAACGTTGCCATTGCAAAGGAAAGAGTGCAGTCAACCATATTTGGATTTAAAAACGGAGTATGATGACTCACCATTAGGCGACGGATTTTATTACTAAATAGTGACATCTCGTTAAATATGAAACCATCGCAGGTTATGCCATCAGACGATTATAATTAACCCTCGTTTTTTTTTAAAGAACTGGACATTATTAGGTGTCATTATTTGGTTATCCTGCCGAGAAGGGATGTTATTTGTGCCTCTAGGGGCAGTTGATAGTAGCGGAAATTAAAAGGAGTGGTGGGAGTGTGATTCCGGCACCCGAACTACCTACCCTCCTCTTAGTGAAAGAGGAAAAGAGGGCCGCAGGGAAACTTCATGTCCGACATGATTTGAACTCATACCCAATATTATGCGAATTCTCTAAAAAGTTGTGTCACTCACGTCTTATATTTGACGATGTGATGAATACGGTAGGCAAAATAGCAATTTCGGTATCACAGGTTCAAATATGGCATCGTAAAAGGATATACTCTTCTCTAACCATATAATGACACCTTCTCAAACTCAAGCGATGGAATGTTCTGGGCACCAGATCATTGTTGAAATCATTAGGTATCACAGCGAAAGGACTGGTCGCCCAACTTGTTGGCTATTGTGACTTCTGAATACCTTGAGTGGCTTGGTTAGGTTTAGACTGTACCATCGACTAATGAAGGTAAACTTCGTCATAGCACTATGATGGTGATGAATCTTCTCAGCAAATAATTTCACAAAATATTATAGCAAACATTAAAAACATTTGAGTCCAATTTGACGGGACTTCCAGATCAATCACATTAATCAACTCGAAGTTCGGTTTCGTAGGCTAGGGTATAACTCTCCCAGTACTAATTGTAAGCTCTATGCGGCGCGGCCTGTGAAGTTCACACATCTGGGTAGGTGGGCCAGTTCCTTTTCCTGTACCGCCTGAGGTTTCTCAGGATGGCCTCGTACCCGAAAAATTTTACGCAGCTTGGAAGAAGATGAGGGTCCCCGGAGGCAGCTCGAATCGAACCCATGCCCTTCAGGTCAGTAGCCCAGCGCTCTTAACCACTGGACACCCACGCCCCTGGACTTTCAGATAACGATTGAAGTTGAGGTTGTATTTAATTTGGAAACTCAGTGCTCAAACTCATATTACTTTGTGCCGACAAGCTCATCAAGCTTGGAAAAAATTCAGTAAATTTAAAAATACTAAGGATGTGCAAAATCGGTTTTAAAAAGATTTAACTCGGAAATGCAGCTGAAAGAATGAACAAATATTTTAGTAAATTCGTATCACAGAAATCACTTGCCATAAAAGTAATATATCTATTGTTGCATTCATAATAGCACATATCATATTAACATTGTTGATTTTCACTAGCGAAATAACACTTTCCAGGTGAACGCTTGTGTAAAGACTTTTAAGTGTAGCATAACCGTGAAGGGTACACGCAAACAAACACAAAATAAATTATTCCAACACCCGTTTAATAAAACTGGATGCTATTTAAAAAGGCAAAGTTTAGATTAGAAGTAACATGCTAAAATATTATTAATACTGATTAAAATTTTCTAATTACGTATAAGAAAGCACGTATATTTCTTTTAGCTCAATTTTATTGTTTTAGGTACCTCACCAGGTTTCAATTTATTCTTTATTCTCATTGGGAAAATTGTAAAAGTGGTAAGACGCATGTATAGCGAGTGAAATGATTAAGAACCTGTGTTGGTGTTAAAAAGTAATCAGGAGGAGAGAATGGTAACATTTATTATTGAATAATGAATTGATAATGCAATCTGTCAACTTGAGCAGAATATTTTCTTAAATTATGTCATGAGAGGTTATATCTCGTAGGTAAGTCCATAATTTGAGAGGTTGTACTTACACAGCTTCCATTCACTCAACATAATGCGTAGGCAATGATAAACCTTCACACTATGCATACCCCGCGAGTGACTCCCGCTTGAGCCCGACGGCCCTATCCAGGGGTTAGGGACCGTTGCTATCCCGGAGCGAGTGGGGGGGGGCGCAGGAGAGGAAGTGACAGTCGGGGGATGGAGTGGGAGTCGAAGGAGGAATTTGGGGGTATGCAGGCGCCGTTCATCCGGCGCCAAGGAGACTGGCGCCCCCTCCAACCTCCGGAGCCCTCACTACACTGCTGCGGATCCACTTTTTGTTGTTTGTTCGCTCTCGCGGGCCCCAGCTCACCCCCCTTCCCCCGACCAATCCCCCTCTCTCCATCTCTCTAACCCTCGCCGTAAGCGCAGGGGGGAGTTTGATGTGGGGGAGTGAGCGTAAAGGCAATGGGTGGGGATGGCTGGGGGTGTGTCGACATATCTGGTGGGGGTGCTTCGGTTACCCGGCCAAGTGTACTCCCCTTCTCTCTCCACTTCCTCCCTCCCAGTG
>LYUA01000681.1:273064-283192 GCA_002093875.1 Calopteryx splendens
ATTCGCAGCGGTCCAGCGCGTGCCTCGCCCTTGCCCTCTTATATCGTATTCATCATCATCATTGATCATCTGCCGTGATTGGCAGGTCCTTGGTGGCCTCGTCCCCTTTGCAATGTACTCCTGTCCTGCGCATGCTCATATATCGTATTACATACTCTGTATTCCACGTCAGCTGCCCGCTCGAGTCTCACGTGTTTATAAAAATCAGTGATCGTGTGTGTTAGTAACAAAGTTGCAGTTTCTACATGGCGAACACAAGTAGCGAGGATGAGGATTCACTTGCTCAATGTAAGCTCGGTCCGTCCACCTTGACACACATTCCCACTCGTTAGTGTACAATGATTACTACTCAAACTTCAGCAGACATATCACCGACAAAACGTTTAACTGCAACTTGACAATGACAACTTGATTTCTTTTCTTTATCTATGTACAATATATACTCCATACACCTTTCTATTTACATATATTTTCTATTCCTATGTTGCATTTTTAGAAACCAGATGGAAAAATGGAATGAAATACCAACTTACTCAGAAAGCAACAGGGAGTGACGGAGACAGAAAAACAGAGATTGTTGTAGGGACGCCATTTACCACATGTGCAACAGCATTTATATGTTGTAGTTTTCAATTCTGGCATGTATCCGGCAGCACACAGTTTAAAAAAATATATATTTACCTGATCTTCGAAGAACCTATTCACTGTCGATATATTTATGCCGCCCGTTTTACATTTGACGTTCTGTATCTCTTCGGTTCCATTTCATCCAATCTTCTCTTTTCGCTTCTGCTACTCCCCGTAGATAAATACGTCCTCGTCGAAACTACCTGGTAAACCAATTTGGGTAGGATGATTCCTCCAATGACAATACCCTGCTATGAAATGCTCCACCATGATTAGGGCGGAGGAATTTTTTTGACCATTTAAACGAAGAGAATTCTCCTGCTTAAAACGTGACAGGTGAGATGAGTCGGAAGATGAAAATCTCCAAGAGGTTAAGGGATGTGAAAAAGAGAAAATTCCGCGTTCGGAGGGACGGAGGAGTGGTTGGGGGGGGAGAGGGGGAGGGAGGAGGGAGGCGCTCGAGTTTGCACGCGCTGGAGTGCTGAGCCTGAGCTGTTGGGGAGTGGGGGAGGGAGGGATGGGAGGGGCGGAAGTGACGTGCGAGGAGTGCGTTGCTTGGAACCGTGCGTGCGGCCGTAAAAGGGAGAGGGGGGGCGCGTGATGAGGGGGGAGGGCGTGAGAGTGATGGGAGGAGCGTGACGGGGAGGATTCGGGGGGAAGAAAAAATTGGAGCCGCAAGCGTACCATTCCACTCGGATGAAAAAAATTCCATTCCCGATGGAATGAAGTGATTGTGGACGGGAGTACATCATCATCGCTGCGGCGATTCCTGTGTCTGTATTAACCAACCTCTCCTCCGCCCGTCGTCAGCTCCTTCTCCCTCCCTCTACCTCTCTTTGTTCAATATACTTCGGCGCCGTCTCAGGATACATTCCTTTGGTTTCTAGAGCACTAGGTATTTTGCGGTTGCCCTCTTAAAACTGTTTATTGATCGCCAAAACCTGTTTAGTTTTGATTCAGTACAGTTCCTGATCTCAAAATCACGGATAATAATTATTTTTATGAATTAAGAGTCCCTTTAGCACATAAATATGATTTTCTTAAACTTTTTACTTAGTCGCGTACTGTTCAGTGGGGTGTCAGGTTGCGTAGATCTAATCTAATTTTCCCTGTACGAATATCCCTTACCTTGTTGTTTACTTTTTGTGTCAATGTGATTAAGATGTCAAAAATTATTATGATATAATTTAATTCCTCTTTTCATTAACTATTTCCAATTTATTCAGGGTTTATATGAAGTTTCAATCTTCAAGGATGATATGATAAATATGTTTATAAATGGTTATGTAAACATAAAGATCAACTATTGAGATTATTTCCACCCATTCCTCTGGTCCATGGAAATTTATTTCACAGTTTAGTATATCTTCCAGTAGGGAAAAGTTGTGCTACAGCTTTCCTGTTTGCTTCCTCAAAATGTTATGGGTAATGTGTTTTCAAATCTATCATTTCTCCCTTCATCTCCTTATTAATTTTTGGAAATCTTTTAAGGGTTAATTTTAATTTCAAAGGTTTTAAAGCATTCTATTTTCCTACATTGTGAGCTATACTACGCTATATTAGAATAATAACCCTAATGATACGCTAACTTTCATTTATTTTTTCTCATTTCTTATGAATTTTTAATTATGTGTGTAGACCAGATACAAATATAGTTGTGCATTAAATAATTTGCCCATTATTAGAGCTTTAATCTATCCTGCGCAAATTAGAGGACCTCATGATAAGTGATCAAATTCACTAATTATAGTTTCTTTATATTTTTTGTAAACCTTCATAGTTTTCATACAAAAATTTGAAATAACTTTGAAGTATTTTCGCTAGTTAAATATTTATTGCTAATGTTTTCAGAACATAATTACATCAGGTAGTAATGAAGATCATTTATTTCTCTGCTGCATGCAATCTATTACGCAAAATATAAAAGTGCATTTTTGGTAACGAAATTGGAAAGTGTGTATTTTAATTCTCCAATGAAACGAAGTCCACATATTTTATTAAAAATAGCTATATTTAGCATATTTTTTTAAGTAGAAAAAAATAATTGCTCCTTTGCTTGGTTTTTGTGATGGTCTCTTACAGTTTTCCTAAAAATATTTATATCACCCCGTAGGTCACCCACATTACCTATCTAAGCCTTCTTCGTCTGTGATTAAATATTTCCAATTAAATCACTGATTTCTGATAAATATTGTTGTAATAGTGCCGCGACGCATGGTAATGGAATTTAAAGCAGCATTGAGATTCAAGAAGCACGGGTATTATGTGAGTATTCATCAAAGCATCATTCAACGACAAAGCGAGGGCATGTGCACGAGCGAAAGAAATAGGTTTGAATATGCTGGTATTATCCTGTTCATTTTCATTTTGAGCATTGGAAAAATTTTAGCACCTTCATTTACATAACACTGAGGTGGAGAATATACCACTCCGAAAGAGCAAACACCGAACAGCCAAATTTTCACGTTTTAATTCGCTTGTCGAAATACACCCTTTACGATTCCTTACTTCTCGCATTACCCTAGTCCCTCTTGTTTGCGATGCATGTCTGTTAGCCCTTGTGCCTTAGAGTTGCCCCTCCTTCGATTAACCTCTTTTCACGGGTTTGAACACTAGAGCAAAATAAAGGCAAGCACAATAATAAAAACGCGTCAAATGCAACTTAAGGGACACAGATGGGATGTTGCAGTCCATGGCTTTGGGCACTGCCAAGAGGTAAGAGACTGCGGAAAAAGTCACATTAGGTGACACAGCCTACCCTGTCTAGAAACCAGCTGACAAATTTTTCTGCTCCACTAGAGCTCATAGTGGAAATACTGGAATGACTGAAATTAGGAATGATATCATATTCTAACGGGTTCACTAGAAAAAAATGTTATAAACATCCTCACGGAATATCAAGAATTAAGGTGTCCATGGCTGGAGAGTATTAAATGTAAAATTCAAATGTCATGCGTTTAAGTCTTGGATTTTGCCGACGTTTTATTCATTTCCACTTCATTCACATTTAATTTTAATTATTTTTGCAGGTTAACTTATTTCACATCTCTTTTCTTTTCGGTTTAATAAAAGTATGAGAATACATAACTGAAAAATAGCTTTTAAGTAAGAAGAATTTGAAAAAATTTTAATGTTTTACTATTTCAATTTATTATCTAGTCTTCACCATTAATGTAGCATTTAATCTATTTGAAATTAAGGAAGGAGAATGTAGGCTTGCAAGCATTTGTTTTAAAGCTTGATCTACCCTAATCGCTCAACCACCTTGAATTTAAGGCTGGAAGTCTGTTTCGACCAAATTATTATTTTTTTCCTAACAAACCCGCGAACCGTTGGTCGAGACTCGTATTGTCATCATTGTACGTTCCGTCATATAAAAATCTATCAGTCGGATTCTGGACAAATAAGAGAATACACTGGGGAATAAGGGAATCTGGGAAATAAGGGACTACAATCTTTTAAGGGAATACACTGATAAAATATTAAAAAAAATACCATAAAATTAAATACACTTACAATAAGCGTTCATATACCGATCGCAATCGGGCACAGATACAGTGAGAAAAAATATTCCACGTGGCATTGGATTACTTAGTGGGAAGGCGTGGGGTAAGAGTCGAGAGGTGAAGAAGGGATTGAAGCGTTCACTCGGAGGGGAGGCGATGTCTTCTTCATCGGCCTTCCTACCCCCATCGCCTATATCCCGATACACTCCGCTTTTCTTCTCTCCTCTTCTTCGTTGGAAGCGCGGCTCCCTCCCGTCCGTGCCTGGGAGTGAGACTCGTGGGAGGAGGCAAAGAAACAGGTGGGATGGGGCTCAACTTTACACCACGACCACTTTCTTTAAAAAAATAAATAAAAATTCTTTAGCATCCAATAGACACACGGGATGCCTCAGGAAATTCCTCCCAGCCCTTATTCCCCCCCCCTCCCTAACCCCACCGATACCCCTCCCCCGCATCGCTAAATACCTCCGTCCCCCTTCCCATCGCGTGCATCTTCACCCCTCCACACCCTCCCTCCCCCCTCCTCACATTTAGGCATCTTCCAACTTTTCCCCTGGAAGACGGAGAGTGTTTTTCCGACGCACCGCTGCCGACTCGTTGCCTTCGTGGAATTTTGTTTCGGGGGAATCGGAAGGAGGAAGGGTTGCGAAGAGAGGGGGAACGAAGGCATGGGAGGGTAAGGGGGGGAAGATGGGGATGTTCGCGACTGAAAAGGAAAGCGAGGGATGCGGAATTAGCGATACTTTTCTGCGAGAGGGGGTGAGGGAAGTTGGGGGTGGTCGATGTAGCGAGCCGGATTGGGGGAAGGGAGGGAGGGGGGAGGTAGTTGGGAATGGAGGGAGGATGGAATCGACGATGTCGAGACCCTCAATCTCCCTGAGATGGAATATTTTTCGGAAAATCCTCAGCCCTTCGAGAGTGGGGATACGTTGTTAATTATTACCCGCACTGAAGGTCGGATAAAAGGGCCCCATTTCTATTTCCTCGAAAATTTCGCAGCTCGCCAAAACAAAAAAATACGTCTGTGCATGCATATTAATGTCAGAAAAACTTAGGGAAAGTTGCGTTCCTGAGTGAGTGAGCGTTGCCCATTGTAAATCACTGAACGTGATCACGGAGGAGAATTCGAGGGACGATTTTGTGAAAGCAATAAATATCATTAATTTCTTAGGCAATCTCTTATAGTTACATTTTTCGAAGGTTACTAGACCGCAGTATCTCCAAACCTATATTGTCAGGGTTGGTATTGTTAACAGAGTAAGTACGAAAAATATTCTGGGAAAATGTTGAAAGAGTTTTAGGTATTTGTATTTGAAAGCAAAAAAATCACCTCTGTGCCAAAACGGATTTGAGATTGTACTCATACCTATATAAAGTATACTCAGTTCAGATATTTGAATTAGAAGGAAAACAATTTCTAGACTAGGGAGAAAGAGAGAGAGTTCAAGAAGAGCCTCGATTCCGAACTTCTCCTATGATTTTAAACTCGTAAGGACCGCAAGAGGAAAGAAAAGAGATCTTCTAAGTTATTTAACTGTACAGCGAAAAAATCCAGAGTAACCTCAATCTCATCTCAGATTGAACAGTTCATGAGGTTACGGACGGCATAATTTATCAAGTTGGTTAGTTGGCAGAGGTTACAGGAATGTTTAAAGGAAGCAAAAATCTAAAACACTGAGCTCATCATTACTGTTCTTCTCCATAAGCTATTCAAATTTAAAAAGAAGTCTCAATGATGAATTGTAATAAAAAATTCATTATCGCCTTTTTGGCAGTAATTATATGTAAAGAAGGGAAATTTACAAATGTTGTAGGTAATTCAACCTATACCTTAAAGTATTCCAAGTGCGAAACCATATCACCGTGAAGCTTAAATATAAAATGTTTATTTTCCCACGTCAACAATTTTTGCGTCTGAAGCGTCATTTGGTAAATGACAGGCGTCATAACATCTGAACTTTGATTCCTTTTATTAGAAAAACTTTTTTCATGAAAGAATTATTTCATGAAAATAACTCATCAATTTGACCATAGCCAATCACGTTTCTTGTTCATGAAGTGAAGTAAATGATGTCAAATGTTTCCTTGAATTTGATAGTGCATTAGTTTCCTAAATTAAAATCTATTAATAATGTGTCTTTATGATGAGGGTATTCAATGCTTCACTGATTTTGAACGAGGCTAATGAAAATGATTTCCGCTGAATACTTAGGGTACCATAATTAAAGTTATTCACGTTTTTCAATTATTTTTCATTTTTCTTTCGTGCATTGTGAAAACGCTGTGAATTCTGCTCAGTAACGTTATTTACAAAAATGAAATGCATGTAGTATAAATGTATTGGCCACAGGCACATTTTGTTGAGAAAAAATACTCAATGCAGTTGGATTAGATTTTCGTTAATAATCCAAACTAATTGTATATCAAGAAATGAAAATGGAAATAATCTTGTAAGAGAGTTACCGTTATCACATTTTCCTTTTGATCCATTTCTTTTTCTGAGTTTAGTTTTTACAGCTATATTGATTGCGGGTTAATTAACCCATTTCGTTACAGGCTACAGGGACGGGTAATTTAAGCAGAATCATTTATGCAACGTAGAAAAATTATTTGTTGAACAGCTCGGTTTCAAAGAGTTTTTGTCTCCGAAACTATAGTTGAACGCAAAAAAAAACCAACTCTCATCTTCGCAACGCGGCGGTCAAATCAGTGTATTTAGTTATAGATCCGGGGGTCGAAACGTTTGCCCTTTTATATGCTCCTGAAACTTTGCTGTCGGGTTTTCCACCATTCCGCGCCGAGGGAGACACAATATCCCACGTCTCTGTGCGCGCGCTTCAGTAGACGAGCTTAGAGACACCCCGAAGCGTTTGAAAAAAAATATAAAATTAACAATAGAACCCATGAGGGAGAGAAGAGGAGAGAGGAAGGGGAAATATCGGGATCTCGAAAAAAGAAAAAAATCACGGGAATGCCGAAAAAGTGTCTCATATTCCGTATGGATATACAGGATGTTCAAGGAGGGTGGAGGGGGGAGAGTTTTGGGGGAAGATCCGTGGTGGAGCGACTTCGATCGCTCGTCCTCCGACCAGGATACAAATGCGGGTACGCTCAAGGAGAAAAAGGGTTCGGCGAAGCAAGGAAGGGGCGGGGGTGAGGAGGGTAGGGCGTTGACGTATCCACGGTTCGCTGAAATGATGAGGCGAATGATTTCGGGAAGAGGAGTTAGCTGTAGATTTATAGCCAGGGATTTTTATTTCACCCGATGCTTATCCCAGTCTTCTGTCAAACACTGAATCAAGATTTTAATAATCGTATCGCTTAAATAAATGGTGTAAAACTCATGGCTCGTAAATTGTTGACAAGGAAAGGGGTGATTTGGTTGTCAGGAGTAGCCTTTGGTAGGTATATTTAAATTATTTTTGTAAGGTTGTTGCTCCTAATACGACCACAACTTTGACTCACTGTTGAGGAAAATGGTCATGGACGATGGTGATGCGTAGGTATTGAAAAGAATGCTCGTATAAGAATGTATTTGTTTTGAAAATGACATGCAAGAGAAACTGCATGGTAAATAACTTTGACCCACGCGCCTACTGGAGGATTAAGCAAATCAGACACTCTGCGTGTCACATCATCATCATCAAAATTAGTTATACAATTGTGAACATAAAGTATATATTTTTACTAAACCCACCGGTACTTTTGATTTAATTTTGGAATTCCATGGAATGAAAAGGGCAATGAAATATGAGCCTCATATGCGGGGAAAGATCAGGGTACTCCGCAATCCAAATATTTTCAGAAAAATAATAATCACTGGTATTTTATAACCACTACGAATTATCAGTTTCTGAGCAATGCCTTGCGGTAGTATTTAAGAATAAGTGGCTGAAATAAGCGATTTCGTGGAAATCCAGACAGTGCAACTCCATGCTGAGAATTCGGTCGTGTTAGGAGGCTCGGGTTCTCGATTAACTTTAGAATTCCGTTTAGTAGTCTCATTGATTTCGTTGATTTCAGTGTTGAGGCGGTGCACTGAGATAAATGTCGCATTTAAAGCCTTCACCGATGAAGTGGCAAAAGAAGGAAAATGGGGTTGAGTTGGAATGGATTTGCAGTGGAGTAACAGGGCATTGAAGAGGGCTCGATTGATTGAGTTGGAGTGTCGGAGTGGGAGATGAGCGATTCCGATTCAATTCCTTGAAAGTTGGTGTTTTTTTTAATGATAATCCGTAATATAGGTTATAATTGTAACATGACGATATTAACAATTCAATGACCGTCAATTCCCATTTTAAGTCCGATGCGATTAGCATAGTTAATTTTTTCGATTTGCTCCGATTCGATTCCGATTAATTGCGATTCCGATTCTTCGCAGCGTTCCACACGACAGTAAAACCTGTGTCTGCGCATGTTTTGAATGTGCGGTTTGCTTTTGGTACTAGAGATCCCACCCCACTCCTCGACATGTCTCCCTTGAAGTCTTGAAAATCCACCACAGAGAGTATTGGATCTAAGATTTTCAAAATATGGAAGAAAAACTCGGAATATTGGTCAAAAAATCGTCAAAAAAACTCTTTACAATTGCGGGAAGAGAAATTAATACACTGCAATTCCACATAAAAACTTTTTTATCCTTTTTTATAACTTTATATTTATTTTATAACTCCACTTTTTTATGTGGAATTGCAGTGCATTAATTTCTCTTCCTGAGATGGAGAAATTCCACAAAGTTCACCCTGAAACCGTTTCCTTCTTTACAATTGTTTTTTAATCTGTGATGGCAGCCTCTGAAAGACGAATACTACATGATGACCTGCACTCTATCTGCCTGGATATACGTCTGAATGGGTAGGCTTGAATTTCAACGAAAGTTTCCAAATACGTTCCTGGAGATCTTCGATGTATAGATATGCATGAGGAAAAAATGGGTTATTTTTATCATCAATTCTAGGATTGCACCAAAATTTAATAACCAACGATACGTTGTGGTGGATACGATACTTCCATATAAATTCCAGTCATTTCAACTAAATTTTTGCTTAATGGATATGATACTAACAAAATCAATGGAATCATACTTTTTTAATCAGTTACTTGTTACCGACCTAAATTTTCATATGGAGTTGCTTTCAATAACAATTATTTATAAAATTCGCTGTGATTCAACGGGGTCACGGAATTTTTAATGAACGCAGGAGTTCAAATTATAAACTCTACTTTACATAGAATAAATACTATGAACATTGTGATTAATCTAATTCAGTTACAAGTGCTCAGATATTGTTAGGTTTTCACTTTTATCAGGTAATAATAGAAAATCGGCATGGTCGGCCAACAGTGAGTAAATGGGGCACACAAGTAATTTTCCTCACAGTTTGCGGTTATAGCAAAAGCAAAAGACAAACAGTAACATGTCTAACATATTCCTTTATGTTCATTTCCAGAGTCTTTTCATCACCCATGCGGTGGCGTACCGGGTTTTGATCTATTCATTCGGATCAAATCACCGAATCGCAGAGCCTCGCTCAAAAGACTTCATTTTTTTTAATCCCTCGCCGCCCTCTTATTTTGCAACTCGTAACGAGTTGATACACGAAAATAAAATAATTTCCTGATTCGATCACATTATTTTCAGCTTTAAATCCGAAACCACGATGCGGGTCCTGCCCCTTTCAAATCGTTACCCGTGAATACGATTCTTCAAAATCGATTCTCCGCGAATCGATTTCACGCCGTTCCATCCATCCGTTCCCTGCCTCTTGAATTGGTCTTAAACTTACCCAGAAAAGGAGAGAGGGAGAATTGCAGGAGAAGGGCGGAAATGGGAGCGGGAGGGAGGGAGGGGTGGGTTGTAAGTACTGGGGCTGACGAAGACAGGAGGCAGGGGTGGGGGGATATCAATCAATCGCAAATCCACTCTGATGAAAATCCAGCGCGGGAAGGGGTTGTGGGGTGACTGGAGGGAGACTGTTGGGGGGGGGGGGGGGGG
>LYUA01000681.1:339577-350068 GCA_002093875.1 Calopteryx splendens
TGAATATTACTCTATAACTATCACTCCAATAATCCCCACTATCCTTCCATTTTACGTCTCACAAGCGTAACATATTTCATATTTCCCTGCTTCATCTTTTGTTTGTTATTTTCTAACTTCCATGTTCTCATTAACGTCCTAACATTCCATTTCCCTATTCTGAATGTTGGTTTCCTCTTCTGAGTCTTCTTTTCCGCTGCTGTCGATTCGGCTGTCCATGGGTTTTGTGAGATGACGACCGCGGTGGTCTTGCCTCCTTCGCTGCCGGGCACGACACCCGCCCTTCGGGCCAGGCCCCGTATCTGCCAGGACTCATTTCCATATTTATGTCCATCATGATTTCTGGGGAAAATAATTGTGACGGTTTCCCCTTACCTACCTCAGGAGTGCTTTTAACGTGACTGATGCGATTTCAATGCCCCACGCGTGCCAGACGCCTTTCCAGCCTGAGCTACGTAAACTATCATTCTTCTTGCTCTTACCCTTGTACCTTTCTGTCATGACTGCCCTACAATGGGCAATAAAGGGTCACCAGAACCCGCAAGCCCTTCAACCACGTCAAGATTTCGAGCTTTTGGAGGCAATAAGTTATGTATCTACTGCCAACTAGGGAATGTACAATCACTTCATTCCCTTCACCTCTGTGATATATTTATTGCATTTCAAAACTCGCCCAATGGCTACAAGTCTGGATTATAAAGAAAAGCACTTCATATGATCCTGATCATGCGAAAAAAAGCACCGCTATTAATATGGTAGCGCGTAGTTTAAGTTTCAGGAGTTGATTGACACAAGAACCGAATAATATTTTTTTTGTTGGTGTTGCTAATTCAGTTTGATAAGAAAACTTTCATTCGATCGGCAAACATTTTGCTTCCGGTACCGTCGAGTTTAAATGCGAGTGAGCAATCAAAAGAAGGGCGAAAGGAATTCGAAGAAGTGAACAACGAAAGGGTGAAGTGTAGGAAAGTGGCGGTGACAGCAGGTGGGCACGGGAGACAATACGCTGTCACCGCCCTGGGAAGGGAGGAGAGAGATTCGGATGGGGAAGGGGGGTGACGGCGTTATTATTTAGCTGGTGTGGATGGGAGATGAAACAAGGAGAGAGAGAGAGAGGATGTTTTCGGGATGCAACTCTATCGAGGGTGTAAGGGAGCAGAGAAAGGCAATTGAGCATGGAGGGCGAAAGGTTGTTGTTCTCTGTTCGTGTGGAATTTGAAGCGGAGGGAGAGGTGACAAGGGAGGTGAGGAGTGCGAGCATAGGAGAGAGCGTCGGAGGAGAGGGCCAGCAGGTTGGAATAAGGAAGAGAGTGGCGACGGGGGAGGGAGGAGGGAATGGGAAGGAGTGAAGTAAGGGAATTCAAGGGGTGTAGGAGGAGGTTTGGTCCCTTCGACCGCAAAGAGGGCAGGCCGGTCGGGTGGGAAAAAAATAAATGGAGGGAGGTGGTGTGGAATGGGGTTAGAGAGGGGGGGACTTTTCAGGGAGGGGGTGAGAAGGGTGGGGAGGGAGAGAGGGGTGGGTGCGTGGTGGGGGATTGGTCATAATAAATTCAAGCGCGCAATCACACCCGCTGACTCCGGGAACTCCGGGCCCGGGGAGTGGAGGGAGGCGTAGGGGAGAGAATGGGTGTGAAGTCGGCCCTCTCCCCCGCTTGCTTCCGTACACACAACCGCCCCACGTCCGCCCCTGCTTCCTCCGTGTACACTGGGCGCACTTTCTGGCCTCCGCCATCCCCTAACCCATTCTCAGCCCCACCTGAGGAAAATCTTTCATTTACATCAACACGCTGCCCCCAACAGAAAGTTGTGCCGCCGGATGCGACCACTCATTGGGAAAAATGTTTGGCGTAAACAAAGAACGGATGAATTGATAATAAAAATACAAGGGATTCGAGCTACGGCTGAACTAAAATTTTACACAAAAGGTTTTTATAATTGTTATGTCAATATTTCTCAATTGGAGCTTTAATTTTTTTCAACATTTTTATATTTCATGATGTTTGACTTCCTTAGAGCTTTTTTTAGATTAATTGTTCGTTAGTATATATGGTTTAAGTGACTTTAAATGATTTCCATTGTGAAGGTATTCAAATCTTTAGTTATTTTTACGTGATCAGTATATTCAAGATGTTAAATGTTTCTTTTTTTTTATCAATTAGACACATTCCAAGGCTCCCAAACGAATCATCGTTCACTGGTGAAGTATATGCATGCAGGTGTGGAGCGCTGTGAAAAACGTAGGTAATGCAAAAGTCTGATACAGCGAGCGAATAAATGCCCCCTATATGTACCGAAATGTAAGATCGTTAGTGTAAGCTCACCCATCAACATCACGACGAGTGAAATTCACACATTAAAGGACATAAGGGAAGTCATTTCTTTCTCCATTTCAACTTGATGTATTCCTGGACATCTGCTACCTACACGAAAATTAGCACAGCCTGTGCGAAGCTAATCAATTTATCTATCTACTACCACGCCCACCTGTAATTATAACTAAGCATAATAAATGCCCAAGACATATTCAATGAGCAATATTAGAAATACAATAAAAATACCTTTCTTGCAATCAACCCGTAAGGTATTCTAAAATGAAATGAACTCGTTCCTCGCAAAAAGATTATCCTTAGATGCATGCTTGAGCTTGCAAGCATACCTTGGATGCATGTCTGTAAACCGTGCTTGGAAAATTCAGGTAGCTCTCAATTCTCCTTTTAGAATGAATTAAAATTATAATCTGAGATAGTTCTTGAAGCTTTGTGTGTGGGGTCGAATTTTTAAACAATTTACCCTTAATCCTTTATGGAAATCGGGAGTTAAACTTTTGTGAATGATAAGGATGTAGCTGATGATAAGGATGGGTTGATGGCTTTGAAGAGCCTTCCGTCGATGTTATTCGCCCATCCCATCTGCTCTCCTTTATTGCGAGAAAATCGGATTAAAGTGACATGGTGCCTACGAAATGACCCATTACGTCCAGCTTTCTGTTTTTGGTGATCCATTAGTGGCATTTCTAGATTTATGAATTTGCTTGGAATTTAGCGTTTTATACCATTGCGTTTTATACCATTGCATATATAGCGTTTATATACCATTGACATCCTGAGGCACAACATAGATAATTGTGTTTCAAAGCGTGTCAGTTCTATTATTTTTTACTGTTATCAATATTTTTAAAATTTTGAGCATTGTGTTTTTATTTCTAAAATAATATTTGACTTCGTCTAATTTTTGTACACTTCGGAAAATTTTATTTTTTAGATATCTTAAGTAGCATACAAATACTGCGTCTAAAAGCATTTGTACTCAATTAGCAACCAACTTGGATTCTTTATTGACACCTCTAAATTCAAGGTCTCTTTTGAATCGGCTTTCCCCACCTACTCTTTCTCATTTTTGACTTCCAACGCGCAGGTTTTGAATTCGATTCACAACTCACAAGGAACGAAACTCCGCTCCCTGATTTTTGGTGCTGCGTGAGAAACGATACATTTTGTAGTTCAACGTTCAGTTGGTTGATTTATTCCCAAGAGGCATGGATTTCGAATAAAATCAAGGAAATTGGAAATATATGAAAGGACAATTGAATATTTTGTAGTCGAGATCAGTGGTTGTTCGTGCAAAACAGTGGAGAATTTTGCAGCATAAATGTACCACAGCATAAACCACACGCCCGCCTTGAAACATCTGGATCCCACCAGGCCCAACTAATCGTATAAGTTCAGTACCTAGCAGATACGAAACTGTCATATATTACTTCATTAACTGTAATACATCCTTTCTGAGAAGGTAACTTGGAAAAATAAAGACTCTTGCCTCCCACGTCGCCATTATTCTGCGAAATTTAATTCTTTTTAAACAAAAATAAATATGCACGTACAATAGTTGCAACGCCAAGCCCTGAAATTGGACTCGCCCAACGTCGTGTGCCCACCTCATTTCTAAACCCTCCACCCACCCCCAATGCTACCGAGTTCGTGGAAGAGAAAGGGATTTCAGTTATTTCCTGGGTGCAGAGCGTTCCTTGCGCTAGTCAGAGGAAAGATGGAGAGGGCCGGTCTCTTTTCTGAAGGCTCCCCCACCCGTCGGCACCCTCCGCCACCCCGAATTCCCTGAGCGGGAGCCTTCCCGCGGGGGCCTACTTACCCTGGAAGTAGGCCCCCGCGGTTCCACCTTCGCGCTTTGGGGAGGGAATAGGAGGGGAGTTTTTTGGCGTCAAAAGGGAGCCACTTCGACCCTACCTGTGCAACTTATTAAGAGTCAGCTTAAGCAGGGACCTTTCCATCAAAGCTCACGATGGATTAGACGTTAGGTGCTGTACAGGTGGATGTACATGTGCATAAATATTCCCAAAAACCAACCCCTTTAACTTTTGGTGGAGAATATTGGATGTCTCCAGGGTGTTGATTTTTTCATCCCCTTTTTACGTCCTTTTAGCCATAAATCGCCCTCGTTACGCAATAGAGCGAGTGGCCAGTGGTTGTGCGCCCCGAAAGCATAATTTTAAACCTAATTGGGTACGGAGTCGTCTATCTCGTCATTGCGTGTGAATGGAGGGACTTCTTTACTGATATTGGAATCGTATTAAATTTATATAAATTTTATAAATTTTAGGTTCTAAGGCGTCCCCGGGGGGGGGGGACAGAGGGGAATAATACTCCTGTTATGCAATAACCGGTTAGACATTTCGCCATTGACTTTCATTTTCCGAGGCAGAAAACACTCCTTTTCAGTGCAATGATAGAATTGCAATCCCTCGGACGTATAACATCTTGAAATGGGAACATAATGATTCTAAATAGATTTATAGCATAAGCACTAGAGAACGCAAAATGTTACCCTCTGAAGCATTGAGGGGGAATTCTTCAAGATCATGACACATTTTTTATTGACGAGCTTAATTATTAGCATTGTCTCAATATATATTAAACTAATATCATACAAAAAACGTTCCCTTAAATACAGACAAAATATCCTTTCGAGGCAAAATAAAATTTTTTTAAATTTGTATAAATCCTCTGCACTATTAGCATGGTAATTTATGCCAATTTAAATTTCTTTTTCTAAAATAACCCCGAGAAAACAAAGGAAATTCAATGTTTGAATTTAATTTTTTGAGTAATATTATATAGGTATTTATTGTCTAAAGTAGTATTTTACTACCTATTATATCTTTCCCAGTGAAATATATTTGCGAATATGTTGCTTTTAAAAAATCCGATTTTATTCTATTCGTTTTACTTATAAATATGTAAGTATTCATTTATGAAACCTTCTCCAAAATAAGAAATGTAGAGAGTTAATATTTTAAACAAAGCGTTTTCTATTCACTTTTATTTCTCAATTTAAAGTCAAAACAATCTTAATATTTACAAATGGATTAGTTTCAAGGAATAAATGTTTACCACCAAAAGGTAAGTTTACGAATTTCTATAGAGCCTAAGTTTTAACTTTTATCACAATATTTCCCAAAAAATTAGATGTGTTAAAATAACGGCAATATTTAGTCATATTGATTTATTTTAATAAAAATATAACATTTGTCTGGCCCTGTAAAGTATTAAATTTTAACTATATTCTTCACCAGACCAGTAGCTAACTGATAAATTCATTATAATTATACAAATGTTATTCATGTATGCTCACACATTTTCTTCATGAATTCAGCTTCTCGTGAATGTATTCGCAACTTTGTACTAAACCAACGAAATTGACGTTTTTAAAAAGAAGAGGCGGTTATATGCGTATTATTAGTTTCAAAAACTATTTATTGTATAGAACTATCCTGTCTTTATATTTTAGCTTTCCTCTTCTCTTTTTATACTTAACTTAGTGTGATATATGTTCTAGAAATAACAAATAGCTAGCTAGTTACAGTCTTTGCATCTTTCATATTGACTAAATCTATAAAAAGTCCAGATTGCTTGAATATGTTTTTCTTTCCTTTTTCAGGTGAGTGAAAAAGCATGTCTCGTCAAGTTGAAAAATGATGGAGTTACACCGTGAGTGTTATTTTAGTTTAATTTAATTGAATATAAACTGCAACGCTAGATTGAATTAAGTGCATCTGCAAATACAACTGGTCGAAATAACCTAGGATAGTGGTAAAAGTAAATTCTATGTTTAATTCAATTAAATAAGAATATTTAGGAATTTACAAACAATAGATGGCAAGAATTTTTTTTTCAAATGAAAACCCTGGCTGGAAAATATTTTCACCTGTCGTAAAAAAGTTTGGTTTGAGAAAAAAATCATGTTTTTTTTGGAATAAGTTAAAATTAACCACGTAGCAGAGAGGCCAAATACTTGAAATGTTTGTTAATTGAAATCTCTAAACAGATTTCCTCTTAAAGGACAATCCTGTGGATTTTGGCTGGTTTACAGCAGTATCTCGGAGACAACGTGCAATTTAACAATGGGCATATTCTTTACAGATGAACATCGAAAAGTGTGGATCGCAGAGAGAAAGTGATTAAGATCATTTTGGAAAAGAAACGGGTGTGAACTAGCTTTCACAAATGTTTTCTGGATCTATTTAACCTCTAGGGAACACTCTGTATACCTAAGTGGATTAGCGGTTTTTGTTATTTTTCAAGTGCTACTTCATGTGTAGGTGAAATTTACGCATATTCATTAAACACCATTCACCAACTGCAATATTTCCTACGGACCGCATCGTCGGCTAAATGGAGGAAGTTTCTGAGAAAACTGCGATTTGTAATCTTGGAGAGATTGAGAAATTATTAATAAACAAAACATGAATGATTGATAAAAAACATATCTCCATCATTAGTACAGAAATCGTCGTGGCTGCTGTTTTGGTTTGTTTTCGTAGGGAAATCAGAATTTAAAAGGCAGAATAACGAAATATGTTGTCAGTTTTATACTCCCTAGTCATTACATATCATTCATAGAAAATGAATACTTAATTCTTCTCAATTAAATCTTCACGATATGCCTTCAGGGCTCATTATATTCTACGTCCACAAATGGTACTTCGTACTTTTTTCAGCATTTTATATACTTTGATTACTAAAAATGTTCACTCACCTCATTGCCATGAGTTTCTTAATTCCTTCAGATTAAAAACAAATTTTTGGAGCCGATTATCATTTTTATTAAATTTTATTTATAATTATTAGTAGGCACGGCATGGTAATCTAGGATTTAGAGAGCTTGGCTAGATAGTAGCCCGAGTTCAATTACCATAGTATTTGTAGCCTCCCACCCCCAGCTTTACCCAAGCTGTTTTATTTTCCTAGTACCTGATCTTCCTGAGAAACCACAAGGCGCCATAGGGAAAGGAACTGGTCCCTTTAATGAGTGAATGTCACTCGCCTTAGTTGGGCTTATTGTGAGGTGAATTCTACCCTCACCCATTAAATCAACCATCGGTTTAATACTGCGGATTTTTTTCGTTTGTCGCTTTTTAAGTCTAGTAGGGTATAATTAAAGAAGTATATTAGTGATAAGCAATTTGTTGATCAATATGTTCTAATCATGCAAAGGAAAGACTTTTCTTTCATTCACTTGATCCCAAAATTAAGAACTCCAGCCCTGTTCTGAGAGTTAAATTACCTAGTTTCCCAGAAGGCTCTGACTATCCTATCGCATTTTACAAAATTGGCTTCTTGATAGAGCCCATAGTTAATACGAACATAGCAATTTTCTGCGGTTTAATTGGACCACAGCACGTTTCACTACACTTTAGTGTATTCATGTGCCTAAATATTCATCTGCGCATGAATATGCCTCCGAGTACTGAAATCTGTCGTGCTGCTGCCCAATAAAATTGCAGAAAATTGTCAATTTCATCAAATTTGCTCTCAAAGGCATGCCTGACTCCGTTAATTCTATCCATGAGAGTTTTCTTACCCTGCTGTCTCCGTGTCTGTGATTAGTTCATGGCAAATCTTGCGATAAATCTTTGGCCCATAATTTTATATTCGCAAAATAAGTAAGGTTTAATTAAAATTATACACATTTGAAGGAACTGCGAAAGTTCCGAAAGAGTGAATTAAGCTCACTCATTAATGTGCTCAGAAATTCGAAAAATTTCTCAATGGAAAAATTATTCTCCTAGGCCGGGAATCGAAATCTTATCTTTAGCTTTGTTTAACTGGCAAAGAATCCTTTTCGATTAACAAATTTTCATCTAATAATGTAAATTCTGCCATGGCGATGAACATTTAACATAGTGCTTCAAAAAATTCCTCGACTCCCGGAAGAAAAATTTCTATGAGCACGGAATTGTAATATGACAAGCTCTGGTAGAGAAGTTTGCAATCACCCGCAATGATGGGATTTTTAAGAGTGTAAAAGCCGACCCTTTACCGTCGTGCGATATGCATGACTTACTTATTCCCAGCGTCGGCGTTGTTTGCACATTGTTGGAATTGTTTCAGTGGGCAGCGATGGGAGTGGGGGAGGTATCCGTGCTCCCCTCCCCCTGCCTCAGACCCCAAGGGATTTTCAGTTCATTTCTTCCCCGGCATTCCAAGGCCCTGCCTTTCTCGTTCACCGAGGAGTGAGTGGGCAGATGGGGGCGGTGAATAGAGGCGGTGAGGGGTGAAGGAGGTGGAGGAGGGAGCAGTGAGGCTTGTGCGTGGGGCCAGGATATGAAAAGGACCAAACCCCTTCCACCCTTCGTCCCCCTCCCTCTTTTCGACCGTATCTCTCCTGGACCCCGGATGAAAGTGCAAGGGAAGCGCAGGGACACGCTTGCGAATGCTAAAGTGGCTTTTAGGAAGGAGTTTGAAAGAGTCTTTGGGAATAATTTTTCCGGATTTATTCCTCTCTCTCTCTAGTGGATGAAACCAACACTTGATTCTTCGATGCTGGAGTTCTCGGCTGAGCGAAATAGTCCTTCCGCGTACAAATCCCTCGACGTATTTCGATCGAGTTTTGAAATCAGATGACACCTCTAGATCCTTCCGTCACTTCACGCCGTGAAAACTGCAGTGAAGTTTCAGACCGTGCAAGTTCCTCGCGACCTTTAAAAAGCTCCAGAAATCGTTAGCCTACTAGGTTGAAATAATCACCATAATTTATTTTGACCGCTGATTCTTTCGAGGTAGAAAAACTAGTTGCATGCCCGAAATTATAATACAAACGTTAGAAAGTTGCTGTATTTGCTGTGATGCTGAAATAAACTTGGATTTCTTCGGTAAATAATCTCATTGATCTTTTGAATAAATCAGTTGCTTGGCGAAAACGATGAGCTTAGTGGCTCTCGGCTGGAGATTATATACTGAGACAATAAAAGTGTTATCAGTTGGCATGATGGCCAGCATATTTGTGGCTTACATATTAAATGGACAACTGGAAACAATAACCGAAGAAATGAAACAGAAAGCACAAAAAATCTGAAAGTTTCATGTCCTCGCATATTGTAGTGCTTTGAGACGTACAATTGATCTGCGATCAACTTTTTTTGTATTTGGGGGCATCTAAGAAAGGTCAAAGTGAGAATGACATGTGAGCGGTGTGACGAATGATATGCATAATGTCAGAAAGTGTCAAATTTCATGCTTGACCGCATTGATTAGTGCTACTTCTATTTAGTGGCACTTAATATCTTGGGAAATGGATTTTCCTCACTAAGCGCTCTCCATTTTTATCTGTAATTTACTACATGTCACAAAGATGAGATAATTTGCCTACTATGTGATAAAACTTCAATTTAAGAGAGTTGATAAATGTTTTTTTTATATTTAATTACTTAGTTTTTCTTAAATTTTGGGTTTTTTTTACATATTTTCATGTTTTTACTTCAATTAGTACAATACCTACTACCGTTAAATAATCATTAGTTTTTAAATGAAGCATGCCTAACTTTTTCCTCTCTTTAGCGGTTACCCATTATAGTCTCCCTCTATTACAGTCTTCAACAGCCAATTGCCTCTTATTATCACTTATGTCCCCTTTTCTTCCCACCCTGGAATTTTTCCCACGGTCTTCTCTCTTCCCTTGCCATATGGGGAATCTAGAGAACCATGCCTTTGGCCTTTATGGGTATTTATTTCATCAATATCCTTACTTTAATGAGAATGTCCATCCACTTAAAAATGTATATTCAATACCAACTCGGAAATATTTCACACAACGTGTGACTATTAAAACTTTCCGAAAATAAAATATCACTTATGAGACGCTATTAATCACCATGAAATCGCATTATTTCAAGGTGATCAAAAGCTGCCTTAATGGTTTGTGATTTTGTAAGCACATCTCCTAAATCACTTCCTATTCGCGCATTACACGGTAAAATGTAGCTGTATGTAAACATAATAATTCGTCATGTCATAAAAATACGTAAAGTGAAATGACTTGGGTTTGCATAGAACACGAATACGACGGGCTATCTTCCTCTCTATCTCACGGCTATAAAAAGTGTTTGACCAGAAAATGTTCAATATTTCCCCTTAAAAAACCCTCCCGGAACCTAAAATCTCCACAGAACTCTTGCGACGCGCAGTGGGGGATCTCGGG
>LYUA01000682.1:46503-57235 GCA_002093875.1 Calopteryx splendens
GGCGGAGGTGGGGCGGGGGGGTGCGTGGTGGGGCTTTGAAGGGATTGGAGTGTCGTAACCTGAGGGTGGCAGCTCGGGAAAGAGAAGGGAATTAAAAGAGTACGGGGAGAGGGGATGTGCGGAAAAGGACCACAAAAGGCCATTGGCTATTCTTCGAGTCCATTTCACCCCCCCTCCGGAATTCGAAATGGAGATGATTTCCTTCCGAAAGACCAACATTTAAATTATGTAAAGACGTTTCGGGCACTTTGCGGTAGAGGGGAAACTATTGGTTTAATTAATTCTGTATTCAGATTTGAGGAAATTAAGGGTGACTAGATTTATATAGTAGCCAGCAGGACTGTGACGTGGCTGATCGTCTTTTTTGCCAGCAAGTATAGTTCATCACATTTGAGAAGTCTAGCCTTCCTCGATGTGACTAATCTCCCTTATCACTTTCTCTACTTAATTTTATTTTTCAATCCTGAGGGCTCACCACAAGGTAGTGCTTGAATTTTGCAGGAAGATTTATAGTTATTTGCAGTGCATTACGGTGAGTGAACGTGTGATCATCTTCAATGAATGCGTAGAATAAATTGTTAGCCGAAGAGACTTGGAGAGTGTACCAACGTAACATTTTCTTCTGGAAAAAACAATTTTTTGAAAAAATACTAGGTTTCCAAATGTTTGATATCTAAATGTTTTTTACACGTCACTCTATTTATGAGTTAAAGCTTGATAGATCCGTGTATTTAATCACGGAATATTTTTTTGTTGCATAAGTGTGACAATTTTTTTTGTTACGTAAGGAAAGCATATTGAGTAGTTATGAAAGCACAATAATTATTTGAAGCAAATACTGAAAGTTCCTTATTTCCCATACTTATCCTATAAACTAATTAGTTGGTATTTTATTCATTAGTTAAGGCCTGCGTTGGATGTTGGAAAACCTAACTCTTTGGGAATGAGTATTTGATACCAGATTGCGATTTTATTAGACGGACTGGGATATTAGGAAAATGGCAGTGGAATTTAAGGGATATTTCATGGATATTTCATAATCATTGTTGTTTATCACCTCTGAAAGATATGTTATGTTGTATCTAAGATTTTTCTCGAAAAGTAATGCAATATTCCCAGCATCTGATTCATTGTGCAGAGAGATTTTATTTCGTGTGTCCTTTTAAAATTTACCACATGTATTCAGCAAACTAAATTTATATAAATTTTTTTTATTCACTAAGTGATATATGCTGGTGGAATTAATAATTTTTTATGTAGTTTGAAGTTTGTTGTATTTTAGATTTAAAAACTCAATCTAAATTTGAAAACATCATGGGGGATTTATTCTCCATTTTCTCGGCATGATTCAATCACGTACAATTCGAAAAAAAACACCTATAATATATTTACGTAGTTCACGACTGGAGTTTGTGTGCCTCTCTGTTTTGTTCTCCCAAAAAAGAGTATAATAATAAGTGTAAATCCACGGAAGATGTTGGCAATGCTGCCTACGAAAAATGGATTTAAATCCAATATTTTATATTAAATGGGGAAAGTATTTATCTGCAAATCTGACAAAATGTAATTCGTTTAATAAAAAGAAAACTGGGGATATAGGTGGATGAAAAATTTAGTCTACTGGACCAGATCATTCCTAGGAATAGGATTCCTAGGACCATTCCTATTTAATTTGTACCTAGGTATTTAATTTGCTATGTAAGCAAAATAGGTTGCGGTAGTCCAGTGGGTAGATCGCTGAGCTACTAACCGGAGGGCCTTTATTCGATTCCGGGTGACGCCTCAGGGCAGCCTCAGTTTCACTCTGGCTGCGTTGCATTTTTTTCGCGTACCAGGTTATCCAGGGAAATCACAGCTGGTATAGGGAAAGGAACCGGCCACCCTACCCTAATGTATGGATTTCACACGCCCTTGGGCTTACCACTGGGTGAGGTCTTCCCTCACCTGCCAAATCGACATTTGAGTTGATTACTCCAATCTGATGTAAGCAAAATACAAAAGAAATAAGTAAAGAACAATTGTTGTACAAACATGATTATTAGCAAGCCTAGGATGAGATCCACCTTGCGCAAACATTTTTATGAATGCCCAAAAATTATGGGAAAAAACTTCCATGATAAACATTAAACCGAATAAATAATTACAAGCCATCATTACATTGATCAGAGTGACTAAAATGAGAAGAAAAAGGATTAATCTATATAGTACCCAGTAAGCCACCACTAGGTTGCGTGGTATGGAGGTTAACATACCAGATGAGCAGCTTTAAAATAATATATAACACGAATGCTAGAATAAAGCGTTTAGATTAAAAAAACAAGTGTTGGAAAGACACTATGCCTATAGCTTAATATGCACTATATATTAGCTATAAAACTTCAAGAATTATAAATAGATTAGAATTAAAATAGCTAAACCAAAAAGTAACAAGGAATTTTTCTGGCGCATTACTTGCGATAAGAATAGTAGAAAATATTTCACAAAACTGCGTTTCTCAAGTACTAGTTTTACCAAAATGCTACTCCTATTTTACATGACTAAAATCCTCCTATTGGCTGGTGCCCTAGGATTCACATTCAAGTGTACCTACCTGTTCGCAACTTGCGACATAATATGCGGATGTAGAACGTCGGATTGAAACCCCTGCCAGTTCTCATAAAACATCTGGGCACTGTGAAAAAAATCGAACCGAACATCGCAAGCATGTAGCAAGCCACCGACTGTTCGAGTCAAATCCTCACATTTTTCGCTTTGTACACATCTTTTTCTATCGCTTGCGCCTTGTTTTACGACAGTCATGGTCATTTCGAACCATGCAGCAGAGACTCTTCTCGACTGATCAAACGGCAATCATCGCTAGCACGCCCGTAAGGGGAGTACAAGCCGTGGACTCTCCGCCTCTCCCCCTCCTTCCAGCCCCCGGGCTGGCTCATTCGGCCCCCTTAATTTCACCATCGGATCGGGGAGTAATGGAGGCCGGCTCTCCATGTCGGGCGAATACTTTGACGGTCCGGGGATGAGGGCGTCGAGGAGGGCGAGTCGGGTAGGTGGCAAGGGGTTGGCATGGGTATGCGAAGTATTTGTGGGGGAGAATTTTGCTGGGGGAGGGGGCGTGGCGGAAGGATAGAAGGGCTGGAAAGGAAAATGAGCGATTTAATGGACAAGAGGTGGTCTTTAAAGTCGAACGGTGGAAGCGGCGGTGGCCGATTGTGTGGCCACGAAGAAATGCCGTCGGTCTCGCTCCTGAAATAAACCCTCCAATCAGCGCGACCTCGTTGTGAATAATGAGCGTGCGATTAGGATATTCGCTGCTTCCCTCGCAACAGCTGCCTAGTGTCTCCAACACCCATTCCTACGGAGAAACCTATTTAGGACACCTCTCGTTAAGGAAATGGTTGAGACGCATATTTGAGCCAGGCAAAGGGATATAATTAAATTTCCAAGGAGGTCATTTAATTTTTTACGATACAGAACGTTTTGATGATTTTTCTAACCTGATTGCTTCGTGTAAATTATTTCATGAAACATATCCTATATGTTCAGGATAAATTTTTAGTTTATTAATTTGTAGAGATTTATAGATTGATAAATTAATTTCATTAACAATTTATATACAGCTTCCAATAGTGGAACCAATGAAAATATTAGAGACTTATTTTTAGAGACTACAACAAATTGTTTTAGATGCTCAAGTTGTGTGGATGAAATATACATAGGTATTTTCTTATTGCTATTGAAAATGATATTAACTTAATCCAAACTATAATTTGCTACACAATAGAGATTAACAGGTAAAAGGCATTTTATTTTCAGTCACAAATAAGGTACATCTTATTGAGCCATTTAATATTAAAAAGTCTTTAGTTTCATATAAAAAATAATCATTTCTATATAATTTAAAATATCTTTACCACGGATTACAGTCGGTCTCATTCTTTCACGACATATATTATTATAGTCGATAGATGTGACAACTGTTTTTTAAATGATGTAACCGATTCAGCCGCAGCTACTTATACGGCATTTGTTCCAAAACATGAGACTAAACAAAAAAATAAAGTGAAAAGTCGCCAACCTAAGAGTAAAACAGTATGGTATTTCCATTACTTTATGAGTTATCACGGGATAATTTGGTACACAAGTCTGAGGAAATGAATTTAAAATTTACTATTCAGTTTAGTATAAGATATGATTGTTGAAGCAATGAAAGAAAAAACAATTTTTCTTAGGAATTGGGAAGCAGGGGGGAACACTAGCTTCATGATGAAATTGTCTATGCAATGCTGTGAATCAGTGAGATCATAGATTTAATGCATCCTGAGTTGGAAAATTGGCGCGTGCTGCAAGAAAAAAAATATTTCCAAAACACAGTTTATTTGTTTGTTTTTGAATGGAAATGTTTTATTTAATGGCACTAGCGCATCATGTCCCCCGAAAATATTTTATTTTTCCAATATTTGAAAGTCCAATTTCTGAAACGCTTCGTTTAACCTCAGTGGAGGTATATTTTGTGTGAATATGCATGCAATATGGATATGCTCTTGGCGATAAAATACGACCTGACATCAATCCTTCATAATTTGTATCACCGTCGCTTTTCGTTCCTGACTTCTTGATTTCTTTCTCTGTTTTGGGAGGCTACAGAATTTTAAGGGAATTTTGCTTCCAAATTTCTCGCTATTTCTTCTCCCCTTTTTTTACGTTCAAAACTGAAACAGGCGCATGATACGAGATATGCAGATGCATAAAACATTACAGTTTTGTTGATGACAATAGTATCGACTGAAAGTTTTGTCAGAATATTCGGGCTCTTCCAGAATCAGGAGTCAAGTTTAAATGCATGTGCGTATAACGTAGCTTCTTTGGGTCGATATAAAATCCGAGCGTTTTAAAGTCACCCCCAAAATAGAGTAGGAATAGCAATGACCACAGACACCTTCGACAGTTGATGCCACGGTCTTGGTGTGAGAATTCAAGACTTTAGCTATCACACTCAACTTGGTTCTCAACGAATCTATGATTACTTATCCCTGATAATGCAGCGGATGTTGTTATGCCTACGTTGAAAATTTCCTCTGTTAATTTGTAGAAGCTTTAGTTTTAACAAAGGTGATACAGACAACTCTTGTGATCTAAGTATTTGAAGATCATTATTCCTAGAGATAATTCCTTTAGTTAGTATATTCCTGTTTTGAATAAGATGTAGATGAACACTTCATCGTAGTTCGGCGTCTGCTATGCGTCTATGATGCGTCTATACTAGGACAAAAACAAGAATGATTTTTTAAACTATGGTGAAAAATATATTCTGATGCATACATATTCCATAATATCATTTTATATCAACGATTTATTTAAAAAAATTAGTTTTAGAACATGATATTAATACGCTAATAAATCAAAAAATGAATTCAATCGTTATAGGGTTCACCTTGTGAAATTTAATTTAAATGACTGAGGTAACTGTATTCAGAAATAAAAATATTACTTCAGTCACCAACTTAAACCTTATTTTGCACATAATATGCTATAATAAATGGTAAGAGAAAATTTACTTTTCCGCATGTATATGCAGAAAATTAATATTTGCCTTATCATTTATTATATTCATTGAGTGCCACAAATAAAGTTGGATACAGTTTCCTATTCATTGAGCTGATGTAATTCTTTTCTCAGTTAAATCATACAGATATCGCCATCCATAGATTTCGATGTTAGAAGAATCCCGAAAAACCCGAAACTCACTCCAAGGTAGTCGCAGGTTCATAAAATATTTGTTTTCCCTGTAAGTTGAAAATAAATATCAATACCTCCTCGGGGCCTTAAATGAAAGAAACTTGGCTGTAAAGAGTTACCAGGGTTTACCTTCAGGTTTTCTATTCTTAAATAGGGACATGACTTAGCTATTACTTGTAATAGAATGTGAAAGTTCCTTTTGGTAATGCTGAGACGAGAATGCGCCCCTTAAATTATACCAGGTGACTGTTACCATAGCCGTTTAAACTACCATTTAAATTATTTTATTGCAATTAATTTTTAATATTTATTTTTTTCTTATTTCGGCATTCAGTCGGCAGAAAATGGTTCGAATAAGTTTTTCGCTTGTTTGTCAGTACTTATTGACAATGGTAGAGTAATTATACAGGAAGTAAACATGTATTTCTTAATAATCATTAAACAAGTGTATAAGTGTGTAAAATTTGAAAATAAATGAGTTAAGCGAAAGAAACTAGCATTACCATTACAATATTTTACCGTTTTGGAAGAAAATCACTTTCAGATATATAGCCGATTTCAATGCTCAGCACGCGTTCAACAACAGAATAATTTTCTGCAATGGCAATATGATGATAATTGGCCGGCAAAGTGGAACTATTCAAGCATGCACGAGTTCATTAGTGGTGAGGGAAACGAAAGCCGATTTCGTTGATTGAGGGACTAAAATCGAACCGATTATGCATGACGTGTTGGAGATTATATCCAATCGATTAAACGTTTTAATGCCTCATAATTTGTTTTTTTTTAATATTTTCGTGAAAATCTAGACTTTAAAGAGATTTAATTTTGAATCGAACAAATCCCGTTCATTACTCTACCCCTTTCTTTCCCAATAAAGAGTTTCTAATCGAAATATTTTCTTTATTTGTTACATTTAGAGAGAATGTATCGTTATGTTTGGATGTGGGATCTTGTAAGAAAATTGTATGACTGCTCCTATGTGTTATTCATTGATGGGGTAAAAGTGTAGTAGACATATATGGTTGTAATTAAACATGGTTTTCTGTGATTAATATGTGTATATGTATTATTGTGTTAGAAATATCTGACCCACTTGTATTTTACTTAATAAATATCAGTTGCACGTGCAAGAACGCGAGACACACTAGAACTCATACACATAATATTGAACAGCTTTTACGCCCATCGAAATGGAAGATTAGTTAGTACATTCCACTGCGGAGGACATTTATTTTCATCCGTAGCTTGGTGTCGGTTCATCTGGCACTAGATCTGGCACTGGCTTTAGGTCCTTTATTTTCGCTGAGCGCATACAGTGATAATGTATAATAATTTAGAAACCATGTGCATCATCCATATGTGATATCTGGGATAAGAGAAGCTGTCCGAAAGAGTTAGGGTTTAAATAACTCAACCGTAGAACTCTTGGGCGGACTCTCCCTTGACCTTTTTCCAAACCTAGAAATTTATGATCTTATTTTGTTACACACGGAACAATCAGAGCATTATTGCGGAAAGAGTTAATGATGTACTTTTCGTCATACTGATCCGAAACTTTGACCCATGTGAGAATATTTAGAGCTTGTTTAGCTTGCCTTCTGCTAGCGGGTGCCTGGCAAACCCGCCTCGGTTGCCATGACTTCCGGAAGAGGAACCAAGCAAATTTCACCCATCACGATAAGAGGGTTTCCTGCGGTACTATTAAGAGGATGGGAGAGGGTGTTATGGGGGAAGCGTGACACCATTTTATGCAGGGAGAGGCAGATCTTGCGTATAGGTGTGTGGCAGTGGTTGGAGGGCTGTCTGAAAACAGCAATAGGCAACGTGATGTCATTAGTGGGCGACGCCTCTTCTACTATATCTCCGGTTTTAGTACAGGCTGTGTAGATAAGTATTATTGCTCTGTTTGTCAAAATATATTTGAGAGCGAATTTGAACTTGCTTCACAAAGCTAATAGAGTTTTTACATATTTTGTATTCATAAATTTAAGAAAATAATTGTGTTTGTATTGTAATAAATATTAATTTAAAATTGCCCTTAGATATCGTAATACATTTAGCTGTTGCTTTGGATGCAGGACCCGGCTGTTTTATTTAACTGTGAATGACCTCCAGATAAGTTGGTCACACGAAAAATTAAATTTATTTTCTGATCCATGCTGATAGAATAAGAAGAAGTAATTGGTGTAGCACTGTTGAACGTAATTCTTTGGTGTGTGGCTTAGCTTGAATTTATGTTACTGATACAGGTTTCTATAGAACGTGGTAATGATGGAATTACAATCGAAGGATCGAAACGTTACATTGACGATAGGTGTTTTATCATAGCCGTCACTATATATTGTATTTTTTATTTTCTCATCTTAATTTTATATAAATATACACAATTATAATGTAATAATAAATAATCTGTGATATACATAAATATCACGGATATATATACAAAATGCAATACATAATTTACATGCCGTTTTCGTCAGTTGAAATGAAATTTGTGTAGTTAATGAAATGATAATTTCGTCACGTATTGTGGATAAAATATGATATAGTTCTATTAATTACGCGATCAGTAGAACATTTCGATCAAACTGCCAATGACATTTAATTCTCACATCCCGTCATATATACACGAAATGGTGGCTGCATTTACACAAGAAGTTTTGCGTCGAGCGTGTCGGTGTAAATGAAATTTTCTACGCGTTTAAGCGATGCGGATTTACTCCCGGGGACGTTCAATCGCACTAGTCTCCTTTGACCTCGAAGTTAGGGCACGAGTGAAAGGGAAACTCGGAAGGAAATGCCCCGTGCACAGTTGAGTGCGGGTAGGGAAGGTGGGAGAGTAAATCGGGGCGGTTCGGCGTTCGCACGGGGAGGGGTTGGCGGAGGAGGGGAGGGACGGGGTCGTGAGGGTCGGACGAAGCGCGAAGAAGAAATATTCGGCGCGACGCGGGGGTGTGCGGTGTGAGGGGGAAGGAGTAAGGGGTACGTGAGGGGAGAGGGTGGACCAGAGTGTGCGCGTGAGTTGATTAAAGGGAGGCGAAGAGCGAAAGGGTGTTCGGAAAGGAATTCAGGTTATCTGGTTAAGTGGATGGGACCGAGCGAGAAAGAAAGATGGCTGACCTCCCGAGGTTGATCACAAATTCCTCCGGGGAAAGCTTTATATGGCTCCACGAACACCTTTGCTCCAGCGGAGCCGACCGGGGAACCTTCGCCATTTTCCTTCTCCTGCCTCCTCCGTATGCATAAGGAAGCGTCTCTCCGAGAAGGTTATCCTAAGAAGGCCCTAGTCCGGAAACAAATCCTAGTATTCAGTAGGAAGTGAAAGATTTGGAGGTTTTGGTGACTGGGAATCAAATGAAAGGCCTAATTCGCTTTAAAAAGGTATCCCTTGAGTACCAACTTAATTATTTTTAATGCTAAGCCGTCCTTAGACGTGATTTTTTTTTCAACAAAAGTACTTCATGTTTTACCATTATGCGGTACACTTTTACAATCTTCTGTTCAGCATACCTAGTAGGAATGAGGAATTTAAGGGTAATGGAACTGCTATCATGCTCTTGGCAGATCAGTTTATCGATAAGCGCTCTATGGATAGCGCGAAGTATGTTAAATAGGAGGCATACAGTGCTTTATCGTAGGACCTCCCTATTCTTTATAATGTTGCAAAAAGTGCCAGCACGAAACTAGCTAACCGTAGGGATCATTAGAGCAGTGACTTTCAACTATACATTGGAAAATATTTTGTATGGTCGGGTACCGTTTTTCATTTATTCAATTATTCATATTATCCAGTTTTTCTTTTTCATTCGAACCCTATAACATAATATTGGAAGCAATAGATATCAGAACCTGATTTTAATTTAGGGATGAGTTTTTAACACGGGAATGACAACACGCGATAGAGGACATTTCCATTCCAGAGCCAACCCCCTAAAAAACTTTCATATTCCCCTTGCCTTTCTATCGGTGTTTGCTACCACAACGGTGGAAGACGCCGAATATATAAAGAGATATTACTCAAACGTCCTAAAAATATCTGTTGCTAATTTTTGTACTCTGATCCAAAGAATCATAGGGACGCTTCTTCATTGGGTTTCAATCAAAAAATAGTTTATTTGTAGCCCTCAAAAAGATATCCTGTTACCTTTCAATGTCGTCACTTCTTCAATGCCCCTTTGTATTGACATGCTCTATCAGTTGCTTCTTGTAATTTCTCCTTGTTCTTCCTCTATAATTTTTTCTTCCATTGAGTTCTTTATCATCATCAAAGTAATATACCCGAAATTTGGTTTGGTAGGTGAGGGTAGTAGAGCTCACCCAGTACAGCCCATCGGCGTGTGAAATTCACACGCCAGGGTAGGTGCGCCGGTTCCATTCCCCGTTCCACCTGTGATTTCCCAGGGTGACCTGACACCCGAAACGTGGTACACAGCTTGGTTGAAGCTATCGTTGTCCAGAAGCGTATCCCGGAATAAAACACGGGCTTTCTGTTCAGTAGTTCAGTGCTCTACCATCTTGACTACCGCACCACCGTTCCCTTTATAATGATCTTTATTCCAATGCTCTGCTTCAGAATATTCCAGATTAGTTTTCTTATCACCTGGTCTACATTTCCATAGAATTATCTCAAAATCCAGTCTTATCCAGTCTTTCAGTCCATTCTTTTACTTTTTTTAGTGCTTGTGATCACAAATAATTTTATCTGTCACGGAGCTCCATTAATTTCTCTTATATTTCGTTTAATAGTCCTGGTAATATTTTGCTACAGGTTTTCTCTAACGATTGCATTCCAGCTTCCGAAGATTAGTCAATTTTCTTCTTATTGAGATTTTTTGACTGGGAAAGTTTGATGAGGAATTAACTTTGCGATTTTCACATATTACTTTATTTTCCACGACCATGGTTTCATAGCAAGGCTACATCTTCAGGTGGCCGGCGCGACCTGAAGATGTAGCCTTGCTATGAAACCATGGTCGTGGAAAATAAAGTTATA
>LYUA01000682.1:68720-80680 GCA_002093875.1 Calopteryx splendens
ATATATATATATATATATATATATATATATATATAGTATATATTGGTACATACATACCCTGGTATGTATGTACCTATACATACCAGGGTGGCTGGAGGGCAGGGAGGGGGACTAATTCAGGCGGATGACTTGGGGTGTGGAAGAAACAAGGGAATAAGGGAATGGAACGACCAAAGCCGTCGCGATAGGAAAAGCATGGCAAAGACGTGGGAGGAAGGGCATGGGGGAACAAGAGAGTGTCAAAACAGAATATCCGGTAGGTTGCATGTATCTCCTTTCCGTAGAGAAAACTTTGATGCTCTTTCTTCTTTTATGTCGGTCGAATTTCCCGGCTGTGGCAGAAGACGAATTATCAAGGACCCATCATAAATAAAACCCACCAGGCATTGTGTTCTGCAACCCCCTACTATACCAATCCCCTTCCCCCACAACTTATCCAATTGTTTCCTAAGGTATGGGGTTAGATAGCGTTACTCCCTACTGTTAACTGTACCCGATAATACTTTGTGGAAAAGCTTTGTCATGAAAACAGATGGCGTTTTGTTGATGTTCCACACTCAGTGAGCAGGCACAGGCATTTCTAGCGGTGACTAAACCATCGGAATTATCGTAATGATAAAATTCGAGCCTCAGAGTCACCACTTAGCTGTCTCCCCGGATTATCTCAGGGCCTTTACGAGGGCATGTATCATGCGACCGTTGCCATTGAATAAAGGTACCTTATGCATCATTAGGATTGCACCTTAATCTCAGGAATGGGTTTTGCCAACAAACCGCAGGGCCCTTAGAACTCTGGAAACGGATTCCGTATTCTCGCTATATAAGAAGGCTCGGGTCTTCGGGAATCTGAGGGAGTTCCTTTCCAACGGGTGAACAACCTCTAAGATGCCCACCCTTTGCATCAGAGACCCTGGATCGAACTCTGACTCCCTTCCCACCGGAGACCCTCGTGGGGACTCTCCCACCTTCCCTCCGGGAGTCCCGAGCCGGTCTCCCCTCCTTACGACGAGCCTTTTGCTCGTACTCAAAGTACAGTAATGAACCCTCTTTTTAGGCCTTCCGCTTCAGTATTGCGCGCGGATTGTGCAAACGGCCCCAGTTTCCTCTTCTTTCTACCGATCTTAACAGAAGTTGATAAATCCCACATTTTTATCTATCAGTTCCGCTTGTTGGTATAATATTTGTACTGTTCCCCGCACTGAAGACTTATATTCAAGATCCAAGGTCCTTGCTGGCATGACGAAAGCATCACAGTTTTTCCTCATGAACATTACTTCAAAATAACACAGCTCCTAAGTTTCGTTGAAAGTCAACATAACCAGGCTATTTAACTTACGAGTCCAGTGTTCATATAATGTTTACCAGAGTAACCAGGGGAGGAGGTGAATTAAGGGTGAGTGGTTGAGGCGACTGTGGGGGAACGGGGAGAGAGGATTAAAAATCCGGGAGTTAAGCGATTTGAATTTTTGGATTACCTGGCTCTATACATTAACCAAACGGGAAAAAAATTTAAAGATAGATCGAAAGAACACGAAAACTCTTTTCGAAAGGGAAATCACTCATCAGTATTTAACAAACACTAATTTGAACAGAAGTTTGGTCATGATTTTTGTCCTAAGATTTTATGCCTAGGATATAAGGAACCGGTACTTGAATGCTTGGATAAATTTCAAATTTAAAAAGTTGGTACGAAAGGGAAATGTAATTAATGATGTTTTTTACTCATCCCACTCTGCTCTCCTATTCATTGGCCTGCAATTGACAACGGACCCACCCTTGGTCACCCACCGCCCGTGGTTCCCTCTTTCTTCGTTACTCCCACGAGCGATGGGTCCTCATTCTCACTATCTCTTCCTCCACCCGTTACCACCACCAAACACGCTGAATAAGTATGCGGTTTTTGCTTGAAAAAAAGTTTGTCGACATTGAACGGGCTCTATGAAAAAGTGGCGAAAAGGTATTAATTCGTAAACGTGTGACAATTATGGAAAACGTATTTGGGGTGTTTGATAAAATATTTATAACGAAATTAGTTTAAATTCCAAGAAAATCCTACTATTTAAGAAAAATAATTGTACGAAGAAAATATGCGTGACGTGAAAATATGAAGTGGTTCGTTAACTCGCATTGTGTTTCCATCAAAACGCGAGTTTTTGAACAATATATTCAAGTAAATTGGGAGAAATCAGACTTTTTTATTTTTTTACTGCTTCTCTGATGATTCTGGGGGAAATATCTACCTTTTTTCATTAATACCTGGGTATGTTTAAAATTAAATTTGCTGACCAGGTTCCATCCAGGCATGCTGGACGAAGGCTCAAGGTTACGCAGGATAGACTCTTGTCCGTCATGAACGTGCACTGGTATCCTCGTACTATTTGGCTGCGTGAAAGTACTCCTGTCTGTTCTTGCTCAGTTGACTTCGGTGGATATCAAGAACGTCAAAAAGCTTGTGTGTATCCTTTATAGCACCATGTCAATTTAAAAAATCATTTTGACATGCATCGTGATTGGAACAGATAGTTTTATTTACCTTCGAGTATATTTTCTGCAGTAGTCTCTCATTGAAATCATGGGCTGACGTTAGACACGATGAAAGAATATATTAAGCATGTCACCAGTCATCTCATTTCATAAATATGTAGAAGTTGAACATTAAACACAAAAAATTAAGAATTTCAGTTTTCTACTATTTTCAGCAATTTCCTAAACATTGCATGTGATAAATATTAGATAGATAGTCCTTCTAATTGTTGAACTGAATTTGGAAATTTCTGCGTCCCCTTTAGTATCCCTGATCCTTAAAATAGAATATTTCTGATGAATGCTAAATGTATGCATGTTTTTAAGTTTTTGGATGTCCCATTATCCGTATAAAAGTATTCAGTTTGCAGTTTTCTCCGAGTCATTTCAATCGCTTAGTCATTATAAAAGAATTGCAAAACTGAGCTAACCCGTATAAGAATAAGAACTCGAAAATAACTCTCCTACCACCTTTCATGTGCCATTCACTCGTCAATAAATCATAGTCTTTCCAGCTCTGAAGAGATCTTCCACGTTCTGGGGTAATGAGTCACGAAGTGAAAGAGATGTTATTTTTCTCTTGTCTGGCCTCATTTAGAATATGCCTCTAGTAAACGGATCCTCACGAAGCGGGTTGAACTGCCTAATTAGATCGCGTTCAGCAAAGAGGAGCAAGATTTGTTAATTGATGTTGTGAAAAGTATAACAGCGTTATAGAATTATTAAATTAACTAGGTTGTGAATACCTCACCGAAAAATGTATAGGTTAACCTTGTTACATAAATAAGAAGGTTATCTATTTTCTGACGATGATAAAAGTGTTTTACTAACCCCATCGTTATGGGGTAGGAGAAATCACGAAAATAAAATCATTCTTTCAAGCCATAGAGCTTGTAGGTTTAAAGCGTTATTTTTGTCATGAACGGTAAGAGATCAGAATAATGATTAAAGATGTTCTCATGAAAGTATATTTTTTGCTAAGTAGATTAGTGACAGTACTTATTAATATTTTCTTTAATTGGAACCCCTGATAGAATCTAGTCTTCAATGCCTTAGAGTGCTAAATTATGCTTGGATATGAAGTGGATGGTGAGCTGTAAGTATGGTGCCCTTCTATCGCTTGAATTTTATAACCTCTCCGTTTGATTCTAACACTCGTGTAATGTACTAATTTAACGGCGAATGTCTGTTGTTGAAAAACGCCTGCCACAGACCCTTTTCGTGGCCTGTAGCGTACCTTGTAGATGTAGATATAAATCTTTAATGGGTTTTGGAACCTATTTGTAGTATACCTCTCTCACCTGAATTCCGCTCATCAATACTTCGCTCTCAAAATTCAGCAGAAGCTTTCTCCTATGCATGATATCAAAATAATTATATCTGTCGAGTAACATTATTGCATCGATTATTTTCATGATGGTGACATCTTTGCCGCTTGATACGTGGATAGGTTTTGATAGCCTGTGCTGCTCATATGAATCGATGTATTAAAATTTCATAAACAGACATTTGAAAGCTTTTTCAAAATTTTTTCCATTAAAAATATGAATTGCGTTACCATGGCAAAATTTTTTTGAAAAAAATTAGTTGAAAATTTATTGTTGCGATCATATTTCGAACGGGACGTTAAGACGTAAATTTTTAAGTGTTGAATGAGATATGAATGAAAATGCGAAGCAAGTGATTTGAAGCAGAACTTTCTCCATGTTGTCGAAAACTCATAATTCTATTTAAGTAAAGTCTCGGGGTAAGTACACGGTATAAGAGAATTAATTGACCAAGTTTTTAAGTTTCTTGGAGCTCAAAAGCACTGCCACCACCTGATCCCTTCGCATACATCAGCAGTAAATTTGGTCCCTAATTTTGCCGCAGGTTCACTCTTGCTGCCTCTGTGACGGCTTGGGAGAATGGCCTCTCCAAAATAACCTCGAGTGCAAGATTCATATTTTCCCGGTGTTGCCCTTTTACCCTGTTATGTTAACCCGTAGATACACACTCGAGTTAATTGAATTAGCCGTCCTTTAGGGATTACTTCATGGGACCGTGAAATTACAACACAATACTGTTATATACCGAACAGTTAAAGATAATAACGTTAGTCATATAATGCAGGTATCAATATATTTAAAAAAAAATTAAACTCTCTGGCCTATAAAATCCAGATATGAATCTGGATCATTGTGAAATTGTTACACTTGGATCACGAATAATTTCTTGTTACTGGTAATCGATCGTGGTTGGATTAACAAGGTGTTTCAGTTTCAATTAATAATAGATCGCTACCTACAATTTAGCACAGGAACAAGGAATATCTGGTACGAATTTAAAGAATATCTGCAATATTAAATCTGCACCTACCAGAGTATTCTTCTGAAGGAGAAATCATCCTGATGGTATACCTACATTTGCAATGTGAGGCTTTATTAAGGCTTGGGCACGTTTTTTCGCTAAGTGTGATGATAAAATGTTATTGATATTAGGTGTTGGATGAGAAGGACAAGCCGTATTTCTCTGAAAAAATCAAATTTTATCTAGAAAGTGAACTACCGTTTCATGCATTTCTAACACGTGTAGTGAAAGAAAATATTTATTTGCTAACTTGATAAAAATCATGTATGAGACATTTTCTGTTTTTACAGACCAGAGCTATGTCAATATATTGTTTTTAATGTATTTTTGACTGTATTTACGAGAAAACTTCAATCTTGATGTAATTTTACAGTTAAATATGCTTCAATTATGACACTAAGATTTTATTTTCATTGCTATTATACGATATTTCCCTCGTGTACATCCAGTTCTATGCCAAAAACGTCATCGCGTAATTATTCCTAACAATTCTAAAGGAAAAAGTGTTGCCATTGTTGCAATTGACTCCTTCAAATTGCCTCTATATGCTATTAATATCAATATTCAGCCGGACGCACATTAACACATTATTTATCAATAATCTTAACCAATCAAGTCAACAAAGCGTATTCGTGCTTTAAAAGAATGATCTTACTATCAGGTAAATAAGGGTGGGTGCAAAATTTGCAATGTACGTATATATATTTTATTTTAACGCTCATGTTCAACAATTCAATATTGATTGATTTGGAGTTTATTATTTTATCGATTTAGCAAATAAACTCGTCCGATGGATATCGTTGCAGAAGTAGTTAGCTTCTTCCACTTCCTCTCAGACCAAAGGCAGGAAAAGTATTTGTTCTGTTTTTTTATTACGTCAATGCAGAAGTGTAGGAAAGTTAATAATTGTTGAAAGATACTTAGGTGTCGGCCCAGATTACTTGCCATTTCGAGTGAGAACTAAAACCCACCTCACTGCATCGTATATGTAATAGCCTCTTAATATAATTGCTAGCATTTTCGTTTTTAATAACTTCCCTTGTTCATACCGCAATTAGTTGTCATCCTTTGATAGTTTTTCTCTATCAGATCACGTTTTCCCGCAGCTACATATTTTCATCATCGTTTAGTAGCCAAGACAGCCAGACACGCAATTCTACAATTATAGTAAGCAAAAGGTTCAATGCTTTTTCCATTTTCCATCCGAGGAAGGTGCAATCTCATTTTCGTAAAGGATAGTAATGGCTGATGGAAATAATTTTTCTCTTGGAATAAGAACGGTGAACTCTTAGCTACGGAAATATTATTGTTCTTCTTCTTTACTCAAAAATATTTTGCTGAGAGAGATGACACATCAACTTCATACGCTGCAAGTTTGGCACGTGGCAGTTAAAGATAGAATATTCATTTAACAATGTGGCTGTTTGGTGTTTTAAATGTATTTTAGAAAGCTAGGGCAAAGGAACGAATGGACATTGCTAGAATTTCTACGTATCAATATTGTAATGAGTTTTGCCGTCATTTTATTATATCTGGAGTTCCCAGGCTAAAATGAGTATTTCTCTCTTTATGCAACAGTGGTGCAGAGTGAATAAACGTTTAATGCTTGCAGGTTATAATGCATTGTATTTACTTGTACTTATGTTGAAATCGAAAAAAAAATTACTGATTTATGAAAGTAACATGTTTCACAACAAAATAAGAAAACCATCCAGTTTGACCCTTAACGAAATAAAAACAATGAAAATCTTTTTTGGTGGTCTTTTTTATTTTGTGTGACACAGATTCACTCATTTTTCCATATAATGACCACTTATGTTCAAGTATTTATCAAGCGTTTCATCCATTTTCTGATTCCAACTTGATAATCTTCTCCTACCAGATTCTGCAACCAATTTGTCACTCTAAGTTTAAACTCATTGTCATCTGTAAGGTGTTTACCTATGAAAAACATTTTCAATCGTAAAAATAAGTGTAATTCTCTGGTAACTAGGTTCGGGCTGTACGCGGGATTTTCAAAGACTTTAAACTTTAAGTCATCCAACAGCTTTTTCGTCTGCTTCGCCGCATGAGGATATGCGTGGTCGTTGAGGAGCACCACACCCATGCTCGATAACCAAGGGCGCTTGTTATGGATAATCCACGCCGCTCTTTACAGCTTTCGCAATGTTTCAAAATATGCTTCTTCATTGATTGGTGCATTATGGGGATGAACCCAACCAAGAGGGGACATTTACGGCCCCAGAACTCAGTAGCCATGATCTTCTGTGTCGATAGAACTTGCGTGGCATTTGGAATCCCTTGTGACCCCTCTCGAGGGACGGGCGTTTGCGCTCTGGAGTGGCATGGTGGACCATGTTTCATCTCCTGTCACAATGTGATTCAGAAATGCATCTCCTTCGAGTGCGCAACGTACCAACAATTTTACAGATGTAAATTAGGTTAAACTTAATTTGACGAAGTGGTTGCAGAATTTAGAGGGAGATGGTTATTGAGAAGGAATCTACAAATTTGACGCACAACAGTCATTTTTAGTGCATCAACTGTGATTTTTTGAAAAGATGAAGAAACAGGTAAACAGTACAGAAAACAAAACATCAGATAAAATTAATTTGCGTAGTTTTTATTTCAAAACAGGTTAGACTTTCTGAATGGCCCTCCCACTAAGTATATGCAGCCAATGCACTGCCTGAATGAATTTGGCTCATAATTAGAAATACGCCATTATCTAGATGAATTGTAGTTACCTAGCTATTTGTGCTTCATTTCAGAAGGTTTTAATTAAGGAAGTGAGCCAAGCGTAAAAGATATCCGCAACATTTTTTATCAAAACTAACGATAACCAAAGCGTATTTATAGAGTATTCAATCTAATAAGACTGATCATTACCAATTGTGACACCGGGCCAACGGGAAAACATTTGTTTTTGATCCCCCAAATTATTTAACTTTGTCCCAGTAGACATAATTGCGTCCAGGGTCTCGGATATTTATACCGACTTCCGCCTCTCAAGTTTTCCTTGATCAATAGTTTTACGAATTTCTTGAATGAACCCTCAAATATGCGCCCCTATAACCCCCCCTTTAAATTCAACGCTACGTTTCTAAGATTTTGTTTGCAATAGTATGCAGCATTCATTAATGTTGGTGATGTAAGTGCCACGATAGCTCTGTTTCTGCTGATCATTTATCTAACTTATTCCTCAGCGGTTGGTTTATAGCTAACAAACGTATCCGAATTAACATCCAAATTTCACAAGTAATTCTCCCTCTTTCTTTTTCGTTCGACCGTTTACCCTACTCCACGCGTCCCCTGCCCCCCCACCTCTTTTTCCGCATCCCTTGTTAACCCAACCTCTATCCCGGTCTCTAACCTTGCGGATGTTGTTGAGGTGTTAGAATTTGAGTACCGTACAAAGAGGTTGATTGAATCTCTCACATTTTTCGACGCATTCTGGTAATCATGGAGAACCTCGCTCACATACAAATGTTGCGTCAATATATTAATGCAGAGTGACTTTACGATTATTTTTCTGCGTCGGTAATTTTCACCTGCATCTTTTCTCTATTTGAGAGAAAATAGGGTAACATTGGACCATGTTGACACGGAGGATATCTTGGCAATCCCACCTAATTTACATTTAATTCGCTATATTTTTAAATCTCAATTCTTGATTTGGAAATGAAATCTAAGCAATCCAAATGAACAAAGCAAAATGGGACTTGGTTCTCAGTGAGTTGCATCGCATTTCTAAACGGTCTCGCGTCTCGGTTCAGTGTCATCTTAGGCTTTTTCACCCCTTCCCAACCAGGAGCCACCCCCTCTCCGGTCCGCCGCTAGGGCCCCTTCCCTCCACCCCCTCCGGAGTCTCCCCCAGCACAATTCACGCCTGACACCGAGACAAGCGCCACTGTGGCACGTAGTCCCAATTGGGATGTTCCGGGAGGCAAGGTGACACGCAGCATCCTGTTGCGTGAGCATCCCCGTAACGAGAAGAAAGATACTCTGCATCGCACGAGAAATTCTACGGCGGATGATAGCGGGACACGTGTCAAGGGATCAAAGGGCATCTCTCCGATCAGCCTCCTCCGTGTTCACTTTGCTCTCGTGCTGAGTTCACTCATTTCCACCAAAAGTAATGGGATCATTGAGAAGGGTTTCATATTGCCCTGGAGTATAAAGCAATTAATCGACTAAGCCCATGAGGATTAAACCCGTGACTTACTCGGTTAGGTAATCATTGCATCGACGTGTTAGGCATGGGCCGAACGGCGCCATTTTAACGACGTGAGTACCCATTTAACAAACGTAACAAATTGCATTTTGCAAAATGTAAGAAGTTGGCCACGTTGACCTTTTGATCCACTTAGCATGAAAAGGGTACGCCTTTTCAAGGGCGAACACCGAAGAGTTGGACGTGAATTAGACGCTCTGGTGTTTAAACGCCAAAGGGGCGTTTCATTTTACTCCTTTAATAGGTATGCGTGGTGTTCAAAAGGCAGACATGCATCCTTGACGTGAATTCAGAGATGTGGCGTTTTACTTTCTGCGTCATTTATTAAGGTTAAAATTATCGGCTTCAGCTTCAAGAAATTAAAATTGACTTTACCGACTCCATTATAACATTCGTTCTGGGTGGAGAGGTGCCTCATAGATTCTGTTAAATTAATCTTTGTATGAAATACTATTCATAGCTTTTGGATTCTCTTAGCTTAGGTTAGCGGCCGATAAAATTTTGAAAATCCTATATTTTTCATTTCACGGCCCATGTTTCGACGCAATACCTCATGATCAGGTAAACCTTATGATGAGGTTTTACAAAGAAATCCGGGTTGTATTAAATAAAGTGTATGTTGAATAACAAAATGTTTGATGATACTGTCTCTGGCTTTACTCTATGTAATTTCCTACTTTTCTCTTTTTACTTACTATTCTTAATTTTATACTCCAAGGAATGGATTGAAAGAAACTGCAATTCTACGACCCACAATTTGTTGAAACTCACTCGACCGTGGTTTCGCGTCCGTGCAGCACCGTGAGGTAGTGCGATTCTCCCGTGCGATTTTCATTAAATTGTGATTAGTGGAATTATAGTTCTTTCTATTCCACCTATTCATTAGAAAGTGAGTATGAATTCAGTGACATGGATGGATTCCAAAAAGTTACTCCTGAAAATACAAATTTCGGGAACTCACTTCATCAGTTTGAAGATACGACTAACGGTTTGGCAGGGAGGGAGAAGGACGGTTAGAGGAAGGAGGGACGAGGGGCTCGGGAAGACGACCAGTGACGACAACTCCTCTCATGTTTTTTAGCCTGAAAAAGTACCCTGGGCGTGGAACCTGATATGCTAAATATTTGTAGTAGCAGTCGGCCCCACAGCCATGGATGGCAACATGATTACCATCCCCAGGGCATTTTTTTTTTCATTTTTAGTATACTTAATTTTTTTAATTATGAAAATTTATGAAATATTTTGGCTGGTTAATGGTAATGTATGAGAGAAAATTCATAGTTAGTACGACACCGTCGAGTTCATGCGAAAAATTTCGTAGTTCTATGTGGTAACCTGTAACCTAACACTGGGGTGTGTTACAGGGAAAAGTTATGTGGTTAAAAAAATTAATTCAAGTCTTAGATACTTCATACTAAAACTTTCTACAAACGAATGAAAGAAAACTTCACACCCGAGAAAAGGTGGAAGCTCAGTAGAAACACGTCTAGCATCTACGATGGCTGAGGTGCACCTGCAAAATTTTCTCTCGGCATGGAGGTTTATTTTGCAAAATACCTGTGCGTCATTGAAAGCGTTTAAATGGTATTTAAAGTCTTAATTATTATTCTTTACGTGAATTATATCAAATAGTCTATAATTCACATGCATGATTAAAAATAAAGTATTATGCTTTGTCCAATTTACTTCATTTTCTAATATTTCTCCTATCATAGAGAAATTATGATGATATTTTGGTTCAACTTTGCGGGTGGTAAACCGCACGAATGCTTTTAATAGTTCTTTTTACTCTAAATCAGTTATTTTAATGAGTTCATTTTGCAGATCATTGTAATTATTGTCTTCTTCTGTGACCATCCAATAACTCGTAAAACGAAACTATAATACCCTAAAGAGGCCACCCTACCCCGTTATTGATTTAACGCCATCGACGGAACAAGACAGACGGTAATTACCGTGGTGATTGGATGGAAGCAAATTATTACATTATTATGAGCTCGCCCTTTCTCCGAAAGGGTAATGCGATTAGATGTTTATCCGCCTAGACTCGGAATCTTGGTGACCGACTAAGGAACGGAATAATATGTATTTTTGTTTCTTAAATTGCCAGCAAGGGAATTAAAAAATGTTGTGCATGTGCCCTTATCATGTGTGTGCATTACTCCACCGTCGCCAGGTTCTCATTTCGGCCCTTGCTTCATCCTCCACCACCAGTCCCTACGTCCCTTTGGCCCTACGTCCCTTCTCCATCTCCGCCTTTCGGGCGCCTCGATCTGCTCATTACACTTCACGACGGCAGTGCAGCCCCCCTAGGCTTCTCTCCGATAACAAAGCTCAGGCTGGAGTCCCCGGAAAGAAAGGTGATCATTGACGGGTGGGAGCCTGCTCATGAGCTCTTGGCTCCACCGCTTCTTCTGGAGTGAATTAGAATTTCTCTTCTCCTTTCCCTCTGCACCATTTTTTCCTCTTGCTTTATTCCTGTCACTATCCTACACGGGTTGCGCGCCATTGCCTTTCCACGAGATCCATGAAAGCCGCCCGCCTGTGCGTATTTCCATTACCCAGCGGAAGTGTTTTTTCCCGCTGGCCGGAAAAATGTCTCGTTAAGGTTTTGGGGCGAGCAATTAAGGCTCTTACTAAGAGAAAGCGCCATGCTACCATTGTTTTTTAAACTAATGTGAATTAATTTCCAAGTTGCGGGACAGAAACAATTAAGAAATAACCTCGAATAGCCTCACCTGTATTTTGTAAAACTACGTATATTTCGCACTCTCAAAATAACTAAGTAGTAGTAGGGGCTAGTACTTAAAATATATATATATATATATATATATATATATATATATATATATAT